>JASCZW010004272.1:0-75713 GCA_034211315.2 Aedes japonicus | reverse complement strand
ATAAACACCTGAGAAAATAATCACGCATTAAAACATGTTCAGCGCTTTAGTTGTATCGATATCATTTGAAGGTTCATATGATGTATAAGCACGCTGCGTATGTCATCACCAGAATACAATTAATACTGCGTTAAAATTTATTAGAACAGGGAGCAACAACATAGAGAGATATTCACACTGCTATGATGACATGCTCTTTGTTAAATTGATTTAAGGTGAATCGCTGCCCATGCATGTTTCATCTTTATCTCGCTCGTCAAACTCAACTTGCTATTTCAAATTGATAATTCTCGATTGTTAGTGAATGAACATCGAATCGAACTCTATCAAATCCTCACAGCAAGCATAGTAGCGACTCTGATTTATATCAATTTTAAATGTTGAGGTAATGACTGTCATCAAGAATGATTCAGCATGATCCCTTAAATTTAATAAATATCAATTTCCTACCTCGAGTTGAAGGTCCTTCTCCAGCGTCCCAACTGGTTGCTGGCAACGCATTACCTTTGCTGTTTTCAATTTCGCTCCATACTACGAGCCTGCTGCATCGGCATTTGTCGTTTCCGAGGATTTCCTGTATGTCGCTCTTTGTGCCTGAATCTGCGCAGCGTTCTGATCAAATCGGTTAGGCACTCACTTTCACTATACGCTTTCTTTCTAGAGGTAGGACTTCGATCCAACGCGAATCGTTAACACAACAGAACAACTGTTTATAACACTACTAATTGGAGTTTACAGAGAATGCTGGTTCAAATATCATGTTCGACATCGAAAACGGTGTCCGTGATAGAAAATGGCGTGGTTTAAGTAGTGCGACGAAGGGAAAACAAGTTTTGCTAATACCACTGGCTGCCAATCGACAATTTGAAACGAAAAATCCCAATCAAACAAACTTCAAGCTGAGAATTTTAAATTGACAGTAGCGAAAGATGGATTGGTATCTGGTAGCATTTATTGATTTATTGAGCTGCGCCAACCAGCCAAAATTTTCCCGACAGCTCAGCCCTCCATGCAGGCGTTTTTGCAGTTGCGGAATTAAGCACCATATTAGGCGCACTAAACCAAATGAAATAAAAGTTTAATTCTTTTCTAAACAACTCCTTTGATTTAATTGGTTGTCCTCAAAAGGACAGATTATCAATTAATGGATAGCGCCAACCAGCTGGGTGAAATTTTTACCGACGGCACCGAACTTAATTTAAGATCTAGTTCATTCTTGAATAATCAACTCTTTTATTTGAATTTATTGTCCTCAAAAGGACAGATTATTTCCACCCTACCGCTGACTGCTACTCGCCCCCAAGGACGCTTTCCCCAAACAGCAGCGTTTTCGAAGTCGCGACGAAACAATCCCCACGATGAGGTAAGATGGCGGCTTGCACAAAACCGACGCGATTGTGCGCCCTCATAATGCGCCATTTTGCCTCATCGCGACGATCGCTGTTTGGGAGAGCCTTGCTACTTACCACCACCAGCTGCTACGTGACCACCAGCTGCCTCTGCACCAGCTCCGCTGCCGTACAAATGAAGGCTCCACCAAACTGCAGCAATTTTTTGCCACCGCGGCAGCGAAATCGCGGTGGAAAAATCACCGCTGTGAGATTACATGGCGGCTTATGGGAGCGCACAAACCAACGCGATGCGTTTTGACGTAGACTACGTCTTACGGCAAGGGTAGGGTGTCAAATGAAAATCTAAAATTTTGCGACCGTCACGAAAAACCGTACGTTTTGCACGCGAATAACTCAAATAATCTACGATAGATTTACATGATTTCTTCTTCAATCGGTCGGAAATTTTACCGCGCTCCAATTCAATTGTCAAACATTATTCTCAAACAATAGTAAACTATTGAAAATAACGCAAATATAAGGTGATGTCTTATAATGTCATTTCGCAGAGTAAATTTACCAAATTTCCTACCACAGATTTCAAATCGAAGCAAGGAACGTCTTGCTTCATCTTCTTCTTCTTTGTATTAGAGAGAGACTTAAACCAATCATGTTACTCTTCACTCCATGTACGTCTCGCATGTAACTGAGAACGGCAAACGCACACTTAGGAAAATTTTGCCTCAGTCGTTTGGCAGCATTGAAGCTGTGCGGAAGGAGCGCAGGGAGCTGGTCGCAGGGAGCTGGTCGCTGGGAGCCGGTCGCTGGGAGCTGGTCGCAGGAGCTGCTTCAGGCTCCACCAAACTGCAGCGTTTTCGAAGTCGCGGCGAAACAATCGCCACGAAGAGGTAATATGGCGGCATGCACAAACCGACGCGATTGTGCGCCCTCATAATCCGCCATTTTGCCTCATCGCGACGATCGCTGTTTGGGAGAGCCTGTCTGCCACCACCAGCTGCTACGTGACCATCAGCTGCCTGCACCAGCTCCGCTGCCGTACAAATGAAGGCTCCACCAAACTGCAGCAATTTTGCCACCGCGGCAGCGAATCGCGGTGAAAAATCGCCGCTGTGAGATTACATGGCAGCTTATGGGAGCGCACAAACCGACGCGATGCGTTTTTTAATCGCGTTGGTTTGTGCGCTCCCATAAGCCGCCATGTAATCTCACAGCGGCGATTTTTCCACCGCGATTTGCTGCCGCGGTAGCAAAAATTGCTGCAGTTTGGTGGAGCCTTCATTTGTACGGCAGCGGAGCTGGTGCAGAGGCAGCTGATGGTCACGTAGCAGCTGGTGGTGAGTAGCAAGGCTCTCCCAAACAGCGATCGTCGCGATGAGGCAAAATGGCGGATTATGAGGGCGCACAATCGCGTCGGTTTTGTGCAAGCCGCCATCTTACCTCATCGTGGCGATTGTTTCGCCGCGACTTCGAAAACGCTGCTGTTTGGGGAAAGCGTCCTTGGGGCGAGCAGCAGTAAGCAGTAGGTGGAAATAATCTGTCCTTTGAGGACAATAAATTCAAATAAAAGAGTTGTTTATTCAAGAATGAACTAATCTTAAATTAAGTTCGGTGCCGTCGGTAAAAATTTCACCCAGCTGGTTGGCGCTATCCATTAATTGATAATCTGTCCTTTTGAGGACAACCAATTGAATCAAAAGAGTTGTTTATAAAAGAATTAAATCTTTATTTCGTTGGGTTTGTGCGCCTAATATGGTGCCAATTCGTTCGCCGCAACTGCAAAACGCTGCATGGAGGGCGAGCTGTCGGGAAAATTTTGGCTGGTTGGCGCAACCCGCGATGAATCAATAAATCAATAAATGCTACCAGATACAAATCCATCTTTGCTACTGTCAATTTAATATTCTCAGCTTGAGAGTTTGTTTGATTGGGATTTACGTTTCAAATTGTCAATTGGCAGCCAGTGGTATTAGCAAAACTTGTTTTCCCTTCGTCGCATACCTTAAACCACATAAATTCCTTATCACGGACACAATTTTCGATGTTGAACATGATATTCCGAACCTACATTCTCTGTAAATTCCAATTAGTAGTGTGTTATAAACAGTTGTTCTGTTGTGTTAACTATTCGCGTTGGATAGAGTCCTACCTCTAGGAAGAAAAACGTTTTGAGAAACATAGTGAAAGTGAGAATGCCTAACCGATTTGATCCAGAACGCTTGCGCAGATTCAGGAAGCGCATAAAGAGCGAACATACGGGAAATCCTCCGAAACGACCATGCACCGATGCCGAGCGAGCTCGTAGTTATCGGGCGAAATTGAAAGCAGCAAGAGGTAATGCGTTGCCAACAACTAGTAGGGACGCTGGAGAAGGTTCGAGGTAGGAAATTGGTATCTTTTAAATTAAAATCAACTTGACAAATTGCATGTCATCATTGGGCTCCCTGTCTTAATAATTTTCAACATATTATTGATTCGTAATCTGGTGATGACATGCGCAGCATGCTTTTACTGCATATGAACCTTCACATGATATCGATACAACTAATGCGCTGAATATGACAAGAAAACCATAGACCATATTTTTGGTACGCATTTAACGTTATATTCCCAACTATGGCCAAATGTATTCATCACATAGTAAAATGTAGAATATAAAAGTTTTCAATGGAAAAGTAAGAGTGAGCGGTTGTGTATTTTTCGAAGGGCTTATTCATACCAACACCTATATAACTTAAATGAATATAGTGGGAGTTTTAATGTTTTGAAATGGAATGGCCGATTGATCATATGAGAAAGTCATTTAGTTTTTATAAAGAAGCTTTATATTTCGTATAGTATACCGAATATAGCTGAATGCCCAATGCGATAATATAAATAAATGCCCGGAGCAATGAAATAAATTAACTTTACTAAAATTCGTTCGAACAGGTATCCTTAATGATATCCATATCCATCGAAAGTTTTCGACTCAATAATGTTTGTTGGTGACTTTTCATGGTCCAGTACAGCAAACGCCTTGTTAAGCATGTCTTAGCAAAGGTATAACTAGTTGAATATCGTTTCTAGCTAAATTATTGTGTGAGTTATAGTTAAAACTGTAATCGTGCGCTACATAATCGACTGAGACAAAGGACATGTACTCTATATACTTGTATATAACCTTATAACAACTGCAAGATAATTTTTGTTATTTTCTGTTTGATAAAACTTTCTGAACTTTGAACACTTTTAGAGACACTTACACATGTGAAAATGTTGCAATTGATTATAGTGTTTTCATAGCAATCAATAAACCTGTCGGATATCTTCTGATAACGAATTTTATCGTAATTTGAATTCTAGAGTATTTCAATATTTATTATTACCAGATATAATCCAGAATTTCTAATATTGCTTAAATTGCAAATCTTTGATTCTTTGAAGTTGAATTATGCAAAGGCATACTACAGCTCAGATTGTATACAAATGATCCGAATGGTATGGCATTTAAATGGTGAATGTTGAAAAGGAGACAAGGCATCAGTCAAAATATATGTTTGTATGTACGTATTATAGAATTTCCTCCGCAGCCTGTCGTTACTGAAATCCCCCAAACGATGCAAAACATTGTTGATGGTTCCGGCGATGGTGAGAATTCCGAGATGCTGGCCATTCAGGCACAGTATGACATACGAATAAACATTAAGTAATGTCAAGCGGTTATGATTATAAGAATGACTAAAACTATCATTGATTTAATAATTTTATTTTCCCTAAAAGATCCTCAACTATCTTCTAGTCCTTAAATATAGTCCATCGTAAAACGTGCAACCACAGAGAACAGACATCCAAACTAGAATATATTTCTCAAAAAAACTTGTGTAAGGATTCAAATTAAAAAATACGTTCAAACACTATTGCCATCTCTCGGGCTGTGGCCACTTGCGATTTTTAATCGAACATGGGTAAGATTCGTTGACCGTGCGGTGAAAGAACTTAACTGCCAACAAAATTTAGTTGATGAATAAGATTTCAAGCTGGTCAATGGGTGGCGATGCCAGTGCCGCCACGCTATTGCCAGTTCATTACGATTATGAAATGGCCGTTAAATTTCTTACACAGTTTTTGAATTTGACTTGGATGTCTGTTCTCTGTGGTGCAACCGTGACCGTGTCATCATTTAAACCAAAAGGCCCTTTTCAGGGCCACCAAATAATATCTCAAGAGCGTACAATAGAATTTTCTTACATACTGGCTTCAAAACGCTGGTCTAAGGTCCCATAAGAGCCACACACGTCATATTATGACAAACTGCTTCTATCGGTAAGGGTAAGCGACCGGCGCGAATAATTGAAACCTTTTTAACGCTTATAATAGCCACACATAATTTCCCTGACATTATAATGCATCACTTGGTTTAACGTAGTCTACGTCGACAGGTTGTGTCTTGTACACAACCCCATTGATTTTTTAATTCAGCATATTGTTATTTGGCTTTTTACCATCCGACATATTGTTAAAACTATATAGGAGTCTGTTAGTTTATAGTTGTTAACTATAAGGGTAAATGTCGTAACAATCATGAAAACTGTCGGCCAGAATAAGGAAAATGGTCCAGGAATGGTTTATGATTATGCGGGTGGAAACCATAAATTAAATAGCTACGAAATAGTTTGTTGGTTCAAACCAGAGTGATTTTCTTTGCGTGAAAGACACGAACATCACAAATCGTAGTTCAGATCCTCTCATTTAAGCATTATTTATGTAAATCAGAAGGTTGTCCTAATGTTTTATTGTATGCGGTGTCAGTAACTACGGAGGGAAGCAACGAATCGCGCAGTAGACACGGACGCGGACAACAATGATAAAAATTAGAATAGACGACAACAATGAGAACGATGGCTTGCTTTGTGTTGGTGTATATCACAATGCTACAATTTTCATGGTAGTAGAAAAAACTTTCAAATTTACACACTAAACCAAAAAATTATACTTTCAAATCAATCGCACAATTTTCGTAGTAGATAAATTTACTCTTAATTTTTATGAAAAATAAACGCTTTTCTGGAATAAAGTGCAACGAAAAAAACAATATTTCTCTTCTGTGTGTATGAACGATGCCTTGAAATTTTATTCCGTTGAGTGTAGAACAGAAAATATACGATGAAGAAAATCGATTGACCGAGGCAAATACATCACCCATTCCTAGTTTAATTATTTTGTTCGTTCAAATGAACGTACAACGTGTCTCCATAACATTACAGCAGTTGGATATAAATACCGTTAGTAATAAATCAAGCAAGATATATTTCCCTCTGCGCCAAAATTTTTTATGAAATCTCAGCATTATTCTTTTCGCCTGGTTCACGCTTCCGGCGTACTATTTTTTGGATTATAATGAAGTGTACGCCGTAGACACTAACAAACAACCGAAGTAATGCAAAGGATGGTTTGAAATTACAGTGAAATTTTCGGCGCAAAGGGCAATTCTCTTATAGATAAATAACCTCTTTTTTATAGAACGAAATGGAGCAAAATAACACAAATGAAGACCGAGTGCTGCTGGAGCTGCAAAGGCTCCAGGACGAAGTTCAGGAATAGAAGAAGCAGAAACATCCACAACGCCGTGAAAAAAAATATCGTAAGTTCTGTTTGAATAACCACACTGTAGCAGCCTTCTGTATTCTTGCTTATTTTTCGTTCGTGCTTTATTTTTCTCGCAGCGGCAGCAGCTTAATACAGCCCGCAAGATATGCACAAGACTGGTCGCTATTGTGCGCAAATCGTGGACCATGCGCGGCTAACTGGAAACGGTAAGTGCATTAAAAAAATTGACGGTGGGTTATATCAGGGATATAACCGCGAAATTTTCATAGGACCGCGTTGGTGTATAGTACTGATGGTAATATTCAAATAATAAATTTGAGTATTTGGGTACATATTGTTTCTCATCAGCCTCGTGCTTCCGCTTGCGAGACTCCGTAACGTGCTTCGATTGCCTTTGCTTAGACATTTTTAACGTAGGACTACGTTTTTCTTTTCTATACCGGGTGCCGTTTAAAAATTTTGAAAAATGAGTTACGCAAAAGTGAAAGGTTTTTGAACGCTTATAACTCTCGTTCGACTAAACAGAATGACTTCATTCATACACCATTTGATCAAAAAGACTCAAAAATTTTTTGCATTGAAATTTAAATGAAGTTCAATTACTATAAGTAGTTCAATTATTCATTTGAAAATGACCTTCTTTTGCTCCCATACAAATTTGCATATCAACAGGTTGAAAAATGTGTTTCCCCTAGCAAGGTCATAGGAAACGAGCAACAAATGTCTTCTTCTTCTTCAAAATAACTTTTCCCCGTCCCACACAAATTTCTGAACGCACAAAGCTATTGGTCGAAAATGACATCATATTTGCGCTACGCTCTGATTGGTTCATACTGCCGCATTAACCGTGTCAGCAATTGCGAAACATGTGGGAACGACCAACAGACCAATCAGTTCACGCTGTGCATCCGCATGCGACAGACGTGTTCGGCAAGTACGCCGATGGACAACGCCGCCAGAAGACCATAATCATCACACGTCACCTGTAGATGGCCAGCTACAACGATGAGGAGTTGAACGAAAAAAGAAGGGATATCGCAAACTATTTCTCCCACGTCAATTTAATCCGTCCTTTTCAGGACGACCAGCTTGCTTACTAAAGAGTTTGGTTGAAGTTTTCTCTTGTTACCGCGTTACGGCTAAACATAGCTTTCATTAAACGCCGCGTCCCGGTGTATATCACAAAGAACTAACGAACGAAATTGACGAATCCATGTTAAAAAAATCAATGGGGTTGTGTACAAGACACAACCTGTCGACGTAGACTACGTTAAACCAAGTGATGCATTATAATGTCAGGGAAATTATGTGTGGCTATTATAAGCGTTAAAAAGGTTTCAATTATTCGCGCCGGTCGCTTACCCTTACCGATAGAAGCAGTTTGTCATAATATGACGTGTGTGGCTCTTATGGGACCTTAGACCAGCGTTTTGAAGCCAGTATGTAAGAAAATTCTATTGTACGCTCTTGAGATATTATTTGGTGGCCCTGAAAAGGGCCTTTTGGTTTAAATGATGACACGGTCACGGTTGCACCACAGAGAACAGACATCCAAGTCAAATTCAAAAACTGTGTAAGAAATTTAACGGCCATTTCATAATCGTAATGAACTGGCAATAGCGTGGCGGCACTGGCATCGCCACCCATTGACCAGCTTGAAATCTTATTCATCAACTAAATTTTGTTGGCAGTTAAGTTCTTTCACCGCACGGTCAACGAATCTTACCCATGTTCGATTAAAAATCGCAAGTGGCCACAGCCCGAGAGATGGCAATAGTGTTTGAACGTATTTTTTAATTTGAATCCTTACACAAGTTTTTTGAGAAATATATTCTAGTTTGGATGTCTGTTCTCTGTGGTTGCACGTTTTACGATGGACTATATTTAAGGACTAGAAGATAGTTGAGGATCTTTTAGGGAAAATAAAATTATTAAATCAATGATAGTTTTAGTCATTCTTATAATCATAACCGCTTGACATTACTTAATGTTTATTCGTATGTCATACTGTGCCTGAATGGCCAGCATCTCGGAATTCTCACCATCGCCGGAACCATCAACAATGTTTTGCATCGTTTGGGGATTTCAGTAACGACAGGCTGCGGAGGAAATTCTATAATACGTACATACAAACATATATTTTGACTGATGCCTTGTCTCCTTTTCAACATTCACCATTTAAATGCCATACCATTCGGATCATTTGTATACAATCTGAGCTGTAGTATGCCTTTGCATAATTCAACTTCAAAGAATCAAAGATTTGCAATTTAAGCAATATTAGAAATTCTGGATTATATCTGGTAATAATAAATATTGAAATACTCTAGAATTCAAATTACGATAAAATTCGTTATCAGAAGATATCCGACAGGTTTATTGATTGCTATGAAAACACTATAATCAATTGCAACATTTTCACATGTGTAAGTGTCTCTAAAAGTGTTCAAAGTTCAGAAAGTTTTATCAAACAGAAAATAACAAAAATTATCTTGCAGTTGTTATAAGGTTATATACAAGTATATAGAGTACATGTCCTTTGTCTCAGTCGATTATGTAGCGCACGATTACAGTTTTAACTATAACTCACACAATAATTTAGCTAGAAACGATATTCAACTAGTTATACCTTTGCTAAGACATGCTTAACAAGGCGTTTGCTGTACTGGACCATGAAAAGTCACCAACAAACATTATTGAGTCGAAAACTTTCGATGGATATGGATATCATTAAGGATACCTGTTCGAACGAATTTTAGTAAAGTTAATTTATTTCATTGCTCCGGGCATTTATTTATATTATCGCATTGGGCATTCAGCTATATTCGGTATACTATACGAAATATAAAGCTTCTTTATAAAAACTAAATGACTTTCTCATATGATCAATCGGCCATTCCATTTCAAAACATTAAAACTCCCACTATATTCATTTAAGTATAAAGGTGTTGGTATGAATAAGCCCTTCGAAAAATACACAACCGCTCACTCTTACTTTTCCATTGAAAACTTTTATATTCTACATTTTACTATGTGATGAATACATTTGGCCATAGTTGGGAATATAAGGTTAAATGCGTACCAAAAATATGGTCTATGGTTTTCTTGTCATATTCAGCGCATTAGTTGTATCGATATCATGTGAAGGTTCATATGCAGTAAAAGCATGCTGCGCATGTCATCACCAGATTAGAATCAATAATATGTTGAAAATTATTAAGACAGGGAGCCCAATGATGACATGCAATTTGTCAAGTTGATTTTAATTTAAAAGATACCAATTTCCTACCTCGAACCTTCTCCAGCGTCCCTACTAGTTGTTGGCAACGCATTACCTCTTGCTGCTTTCAATTTCGCCCGATAACTACGAGCTCGCTCGGCATCGGTGCATGGTCGTTTCGGAGGATTTCCCGTATGTTCGCTCTTTATGCGCTTCCTGAATCTGCGCAAGCGTTCTGGATCAAATCGGTTAGGCATTCTCACTTTCACTATGTTTCTCAAAAAGTTTTCTTCCTAGAGGTAGGACTCTGTCCAACGCGAATAGTTAACACAGCAGAACAACTGTTTATAACACACTACTAATTGGAATTTACAGAGAATGTAGGTTCGGAATATCATGTTCAACATCGAAAATTGTGTCCGTGATAAGGAATTTATGTGGTTTAAGGTATGCGACGAAGGGAAAACAAGTTTTGCTAATACCACTGGCTGCCAATTGACAATTTGAAACGTAAATCCCAATCAAACAAACTCTCAAGCTGAGAATATTAAATTGACAGTAGCAAAGATGGATTTGTATCTGGTAGCATTTATTGATTTATTGATTCATCGCGGGTTGCGCCAACCAGCCAAAATTTTCCCGACAACTCGCCCTCCATGCAGTTGCGGCGAACGAATTGGCACCATATTAGGCGCACAAACCCAACGAAATAAAAGATTAATTCTTTTATAAACAACTCTTTTGATTCAATTGCTTGTCCTCAAAAGGACAGATTATCAATTAATGGATAGCGCCAACCAGCTGGGTGAAATTTTTAACCGACGGCACCGAACTTAATTTAAGATTAGTTCATTCTTGAATAAACAACTCTTTTATTTGAATTTATTGTCCTCAAAAGGACAGATTATTTCCACCTACTGCTTTCTGCTGCGCGCCCCCAAGGACGCTTTCCCCCAAACAGCAGCGTTTTCGAAGTCGCGGCGAAACAATCGCCACGATGAGGTAAGATGGCGGCTTGCACAAAACTGACGCGATTGTGCGCCCTCATAATCCGCCATTTTGCCTCATCGCGACGATCGCTGTTTGGGAGAGCCTTGATACTTACCACCACCAGCTGCTACGTGACCATCAGCTGCCTCTGCACCAGCTCCGCTGCCGTACAAATGAAGGCTCCACCAAACTGCAGCAAGTTTTTGCTACCGCGGCAGCGAAATCGTGGTGGAAAAATCGCCGCTGTGAGATTACATGGCGGCTTATGGGAGCGCACAAACCAACGCGATTAAAAAACGCATCGCGTCGGTTTGTGCGCTCCCATAAGCTGCCATGTAATCTCACAGCGGCGATTTTTCCACCGCGATTTGCTGCCGCGGTGGCAAAAAATTGCTGCAGTCTGTGGAGCCTTCATTTGTACGGCAGCGGAGCTGATGCAGAGGCAGCTGATGGTCACGTAGCAGCTGGTGGTGAGTATCAAGGCTCTCCCAAACAGCGATCGTCGCGATGAGGCAAAATGGCAGATTATGATGGCGCACAATCGCGTCGGTTTTGTGCATGCGGCCATATTACCTCTTCGTGGCGATTGTTTCGCCGCGACTTCGAAAACGCTGAAGTTTGGTGGAGCCTTGAAGCAGCTCCCTGCGACCAGCTCCCAGCGACCGGCTCCCAGCGACCAGCTCCCTGCGACCAGCTCCCTGCGCTCCTTCCGCACAGCTTCAATGCTGCCAAACGACTGAGGCAAAATTTTCCTAAATGTGCGTTTGCCGTTCTCAGTTGCATGCGAGACGTACATGGAGAGAAGAGTAACATGATTGGTTAAAGTCTCTCTCTAATACAAAGAAGAAGAAGATGAAGCAAGACGTTCCTTGCTTCGATTTGAAATCTGTGATAGGAAATTTGGTAAATTTACTCTGCGAAGTGACATTATAAGACATCACCTTATATTTGCGTTATTTTCAATAGTTTACTATTGTTTGCGAATAATGTTTGACAATTGAATTGGAGCGCGGTAAAATTTCCGACCGATTGAAGAAGAAATCATGTAAATCTATCGTAGATTATTTGAGTTATTCGCGTGCAAAACGTACGGTTTTTCGTGACGGTCGCAAAATTTTAGATTTTCATTTGACACCCTACCCTTGCCGTAAGACGTAGTCTACGTCAAAAAGAAGAAGACATCGAGTGGTGCAAACAAAATTTGCTTTGCTGCCGGTGCCTGATTTTACAACTGTGGTCCGTCCCTTTTTGTAAATTTTGCTTCGTGCAGCATTTTCGTGACTCTCTTCTTTCTTGGTATTGCTATTCAACTCAAGTACATAGTGCGCGAGACAGACCAATTTGAATTCATTCCAGTTTTACCAAGCGACACGATCGGTCGTGTTTTTCGCACCCTCGCAGTAAAAGTTTTTTTCTCCCGTTTTTTCCCCTCGCCCGCTTTCTCGCGATTGCGTGTTCGGTTCGCGATCTATCGCCTGCGCTTGCTCATCTTCTGGTGGTGGCAAAGCAGAAAAAAGTGTTGCAAAGTTCGGAAACATTTCCCGCTCGACCTATTGCCGTGGCAATGGGTCGAAAAAATCGACCAACGGTGACATCTGCTCCCGAATCTTTACCGCAGCCGGGCAGCTCCAAGCGGCTGCGCCATGATGACGCCGATCCAGTGGATCCGAACGCTCGTCTACTAGCGAGCAATCAATTCGCCGTGCTTCCGATCCAGGAGGTGCCGAAGAAGGTGAAGGTTCCCCCGCTCTTCACGACGTCAAAGGACATTGCTGCACTCAGGACCGAGCTTGCAGCTATCAAAATCCATCCGCTGTACAAGCTGTGCAGTAATGGCATTAAAGTATTGTGCTCGTCGGAGGCTGACTACCGTGCTGTCGGCGCTCACCTAGTCGCAAAGCAGCATGAGTTCTACACGCACGATGTACCCGGAAGCAAGCCTATGAAGGTGATTCTGCGTGGCCTTCCAGAACTCACACCGGAGTCAATTTTTGCAGAGCTGCAAGCGGCGGCACTAAAGCCTCAGAAGGTGTTCCCCATCAGGCGCCAGCAACACGGTAACTACCGGGACCAACTCTATCTGGTCCACCTTGTGAAGGGATCCGTCACGATGGCGGAACTGGTGAAAACACGGGCCCTTTTCGACGTCATCGTCGAGTGGGACCGGTATCGTCCGAGACAGCACGACGTGACGCAGTGTGGCAACTGCCTTGCGTTCGGACATGGTACTCGTAACTGCCACATGAAACCGCGATGTGGCAAATGTGCTGGAGCCCACAGCACCAACGATTGTGCCCCGATGGAAGAAGGTGCGGTACTGAAGTGCGCAAATTGTGGCGCAAACCATGAGAGCAGCAATCGAACCTGCCCAAAACGTGCTGAATTCTTGGCGATCCGCAAGAAGGCATCCACCAAATCCCGGCCTGCTCAACGCCGTCCGCCACCTCCGATGAACGAGGAGAACTTCCCGTCACTTCGGTATCAGGTGCCTAACCTACCGCCGATTCCATTAAATCAGCGCCAAGCAAACCGCCCGTCAGCTTCCGTGCATCATCGTTTCGCAGCAGCTGCCGCCGCCCCCAACCCGACTCCTCCTCCAGGTTGGGGCAATCCAAGTTGCAGCACTTCAACGCAACCACCCGTCGATGGACAGCTCTACGACTCGGAGCAAATGATGGAGTTCGTGCAAGAGCTCTATCGCCAACTACGTTCCTGCCGCTCCAAGGAGGAACAGCTCAAAGCCGCCACGTCCGTGACGATGAAATTTATTTTCAAACATGGACCGTAAACGCACCATCAGCATCCTCAACTGGAATGCTTGTTCCATCCGGAACAAAACCTTAGAGCTCGGTGACTTCCTTAACAGGAAGGCCATCGACATCGCCATCGTCACCGAGACACATCTCAAACCGGAACACACCGTTTTCATCCCAGGATACCGGATTGTGCGACTGGATCGTAGCGGCTCTAGTGGAGGAGGAGTTGCGATCGCCCTGCGCTACGACATCAACTGCCATCTGCTTCCGAGCTTCCAGCTGCAGTCTATCGAAGCCATCGGAGTCGAGGTCGAAACTGCTGTCGGCCCAATCACCATCATCGCGGCCTATTGTCCAAAGCAAGCCAGTACCAACAACGGTCCTGCGAAACGACATCCGTAAGCTAACTCGGAGGCAGGGGCAGTTTATCATCGCCGGCGACCTTAACGCGAAACACGAAGCCTGGGGGAACCCTCGGCGGAATCGGAACGGAATAATTATGCAGGAAGACCTGGAAGAGGGACATTACACCGTCCTGGGCCCGGATACTCCCACCCGGTTGAGCAGATCCGGGGTCCATTCGACAATCGACATCTTTCTCACCAACATGGGGAACAACATCGCCCAGCCGATCGTACACCAGGAGCTCAGCTCGGACCACTATCCGGTGGTGGCCGAAGTCGGGTCCTCGGTCAACCGGCATCGAATCACCAGACGGAACTACCATCGCGCCAGTTGGGAGAGGTTTCGACAACACGTTGACGACAACATCGATTTCGACATGCACCTTGATTCCGTTGATGACATCGAGCGGCAGCTGCAGAGCATCGAGCAAGCGATCTCCCAGGCCCGGGAGCAACACGTACCGGTGATTGATCAGGTGAGTGACTCTGTGCCCATTGATAGACCCACTAAAGAACTTATTCAATTGCGCAACGCCATTCGAAGGCAATACCAGCGAACTGGTTTGCCAACGCTTAAACGTCACTGTAATCGAGCGACCAAAATTATTAAGGCCAGAATGGTGGACCTTAGAAATAACAATTTTGCCGACAAGATCCGCTCTCTCCCAGATTGTGCTAAGCCGTTCTGGAAGTTGACCAAAATTTTAAAAACTAAGCCAAGGCCCATTCCACCGTTGATCCCATTAGACAACAATAGCTCTAAGGATCGGTTGATAACTCCCGCAGAGAAGGCTGCTGAGATAAGTCAACACTTCGTCAGCTCCCATAATCTGGGACAAAACATCGTCAGTCCACATGAAGCTGCCGTTAGCGCGCTTATTACTAACATCCATCTAAGCCCCAACGACTTCACAGAGGAGTTGGAGATCTCAGCTGACGAATTGTTGGCTTATATCAAATGCTCAAAGAACATGAAGGCCCCAGGTTTCGATAACATCCTGAACTTGGAGCTCAAGCAACTGAGCCCCCAGTTCTATAACCATCTGGCGATGGTTTTCAATCATTGCCTCCGACTTGGCTACTTCCCCTCGTGTTGGAAGTCAGCCAAAGTCATACCCATCCAGAAGCCTGGGAAAGATCCTTCATGTTCCAAGAGCTATAGGCCCATCAGCCTTCTCTCAGGATTATCCAAGCTATTTGAGAAAGCGATCCACCGTCGGCTTCTTTCATCTGCCGACGAGCTGAACATCTTGCTTGACGAACAATTTGGCTTCCGACGTGGTCGGTCGACTATCCACCAACTTAATCGAGTCAGTAACATCCTCAGACGGAACAAGTCTGTTTCGAAATCATCTGTCATGGCACTTCTCGACATCGAGAAGGCCTTTGATAACGTGTGGCATGATGGCCTGGTGTACAAGCTGCATCGATACAATCTTCCCATCTATCTGGTGAAGATAATTAAAAACTATCTGACGGACAGGACATTCCGTGTTTCGTTGCATGGTGCAGTTTCCGGTAGTCAGGAGATCTCTGCCGGTGTTCCGCAGGGAAGTATATTAGGTCCACTTCTGTTCAATCTATTCACCTCGGATATACCCCCGCTCCCTGAAAATGGATCTCTGTCGTTGTTCGCCGATGATACCGCAGTCGTCCACAATGGTAGGGTAATAAGAGCGCTTGCCGCGAAACTGCAGCGAAGCCTGAATGTTCTGTCAGAATACTTCACTGAATGGAAGATTTGTATCAATGCGGCGAAGACCCAGGTCATCTTATTTCCACACTCCAACTCTCCTAGACTTGTTCCGCCTGAGGATTGTAAAATAAACCTAAACAAGACAACGGTGGAATGGACTAATTCAACTGTCTATCTTGGAGTTACCATAGACAGCAAGCTTATTTTCAGGGAACAGGTTGACAAAACTGTCACAAAGTGTAACGTCCTGTTGAAGCTACTGTACCCATTGATCAACAGAAGGTCTACATTATCCCTGAAAAACAAGCTTGCTGTCTACAAGCAAATCATACTTCCAGTCATTGAGTACGGCATGCCAATCTGGGAGAGTTGCGCAAAAACACATCACCTGAAACTTCAGCGTGTTCAAAATAAGTTCCTCAGGATGATAATGAACACCCCTCCGAGGACAAGAACATCTGAGGTCCACCGTCTGGCCGAGATAAAAATGCTCGACGATCGTTTTAGTGAGTCTATCAATCGGTACAGGGCACGCTGCCTGACATCGGATCACCAGATCATCCGGAATCTGGTTCCCCACCCCTAGGATTTTCAAATTGTAGTTTAAGTTGTAGATTAGGTAGGTTATCAAATTTTAAAACTATCAATGCCCCAAGGGCTGAACTGAAAATTGAATGTAAAACACATAGCACACTAAACACACCAAACACAGAAAATTTAAAATTAAACAAAGCTGAAGAGCCCAATGGGCTGAAACACTTAAAATGTTAAAATTAGTATGTAAGACAAATGAATTGGAAATATAAAACATGTTAAGCTAAAAAGCAATTTGAATTCAGTTTTCGACACTAGCTCTCTGCTAGTAGTTAGAAAGACTTTGATCACTCGTCACAGTCAGACGGTTGTGGCAAAACAAGACCGGAAGGTGCCGGTAGTAACTTGCCGTCGATCATTCGCAGCAAACCGGAGAAATTGATTTTTAACATACATTAAAAATTTGTTATGCTGTGGGTATAAAACAAAAGGGTGACTACTTTCGCTATCCACTCACTTCTCGCTGTGCATCCGTGTTCGACAGACGTATTATAGTAAAGCCACACGCACTCATGGTTTTCATCAGTCAGGGTTTCATGGTTCTTTAGACTAAGGAGTGTATCGAAAAGTAGTTATAAACTTCCAAATAATAAAATAGTCATGAAAACATGGTTAAAATTAACATACTATTTCAGTTTATTATAGCTTAACATGTTTACAAAAGATCCAAACGGAAAAACTAGTCATCATGTTCATTTCTGTAGAATGCCCGTACCTTTGATTTGACACCTGCCATCAAATTCTGCACAGTGACCTTTGTGCACTTCCTGGATGCCGCTGCCCAATTTTTCTTAAAATCGGTCATGTTTTGGGACACTGTACCATCCTTCTTAAATATACGCTTGACTATTGCCCAATAGCGATCGATCGGTCGCAACTGGGGACAGTTTGGTGGGTTGATGTCTTTTTCTACGAACTTGATGTTATTCTCCGTCAGCCACTGTAGAGTGGATTTGGCGTAATGTGCCGATGCCAAATCTGGCCAGAAGAGTGGAGGGGACTGGTGCTTTCTATACAATGGTAGCAACCTGTTCTTCAAACATTCCTTTTGATAAATCTCAGCATTTATAGTTCCTTTTGTATAGAAAATTGAAGAACGCAAGCCACATGTGCAAATAGCTTGCCAAATGAGCACCTTCTGACCGAATTTCTCTATCGCAACAGTCGTATCTGCGGTTGGCACACGTTCCCAACAGATTTAGTATAAAACTGCGGCCCCGGTAGCGTTCTTGAATCTTCTTTAACGTATGTTTCGTCATCCATCAAAATGCACTGGTCGACATTGTCCAAAATGCAGCTGTACAGCTTTCGAGCCCTGGTTTTGGCACGAGACTTTTTGTTCCGGAGTTTGTTTGGGCACTTTCTGCTTTTGGTACGTCTTCAAGTCATTCCTGCGCTTGATTCGTTGAATCATTCCGATGCTGGTCCTGAACTTCTTGGCTAGATCGCGAGTAGAGGCAGATTTGTTCCGTTGAATATAATCCACAACTTTTTGGTCCAAATCGGGGTTGCTGGAGCCGGGTTTCCGGCCACTTCTTGGTAAATCCTTGAGGGAGCACTCCTTACCAAACTTTTCGATGATGCGTTTTACACTTGCCGGGTGAACATTTACTCTTTTCGCAATCTGGTTGTAAGTAACACCCTTTTCGGTGCACCAAGTGTGCAGAATTTTCTTTTTAGTCTCAAATTCAATTCGCGACATTTTGAATACAACTTTATCAACGGAAATGAATGAACCGAATAATCATTTTTGACATGTAAACAAAGCAAATGGCGCTAACACGCTAAAAATATATACAGTAGTTTATGCGTAATAACGCATCGAATGTTTATAACTACTTTTCAATACACTCCTTAAATAAAATATAGTAGAAATTTATTAATTCGATGACATCAATTTCTTCACATCAATAAGGAGTCCTACGTCAACCTTGCAGTTATGTCACTGACATAACTTACCCTTTCGTTTTTTTTGAGAACGTAGTAGTAAAACTGAACTATGAAACTTATCACTCTCTTATTTTAAGGCTTCTTCACCAATCTGCAGCGTTTTTTTGCCGCCGCCACAGCGAAAAAATCGCCGCGGTGAGAATACATGGCGGTTAATGGGAGCGCACAAACCAACGCGACTTTGTCAGCCTTTTTTCTCGCCAACCAAAAGCCACCCACGCAGAACAAGATTATTAACAGATAGGGGGATGTTTACCCTCCACACTGACGTTCTTTTTTGCATGAGCAGTTTTTGGTTGGCGAGAAAAAAGGCTGAGTAAAAAGTTTGTTTACATAAGCTTATATGCCCTTTTGACATATTGCTATACACTTGAGAAGGCTATTGGCTACATTGGCCATTCCCTGGGCTACTGGAACGACCCCGGGGGAACCTGTAGTAGGTGCCAATTAAGATTTTACTCCCCCCACAGGTTGCCCACATTTTAATTATATGTTTTGTGATATTTTCGTACAAAAAAAAACTAGAAGGGACAGCCCAATGGGGTTGTACGCAAAGTTGACGTAGGACTACGAAGCAATGTGCAATATAGATCGCTTGATTGTTTAAAGAGTGGCCGGAATTGATTTCCTTCCAAATCTAATTCCCATACATAAACGTTCGCACTACAGTCTTTATTATTTGATATAGCCTGTTTTGATATCTAAATTCATTCATCTTGCTTTCACTGGAAATAATATGTATGACATATGATAACAAGATACTCTATATCACGTAATATACCTTGCAGTGCGAATGAGTTGGGAAACTTTTACTCAAGAAGCTGGTTTCATTCACCTCCAATTGCATACGGTTTCTGCTAGGCTTATGTGTGTACAACACTGCCAAATATTACAAACATTACGGCTTCGGCACAGGAAAGATGTTTTTCACAATCGATTATCCCGAAACCCAGCCTCCAGCTTTCCAAAACACATGTCAACTTTCTTTTCCAGTTGTTTTGATGGCCCTGAATAGGGGTTCGAGGAAACAGCTACTAACACCACCTCATTTCGTCATGAAGCTGGTTTACTTGACCATGGCTTCGGTTCGCTCGGAAACCTCGTGTTAAGCTAGCTCTCCCGGCAGCTTGATCAAGGGGCAGTTTGAATTTCCAGAGACGTCAGGGCCATCCGCCAATTGATTTAAGTCAGTCGGGCAGATACGCTTTCAATCCGCTCGGAAATGTAAATTATGAAGCTGTTCATAATGCTTATTGTTTTGGAGGAAACGACAGTATCGGGATAAAATGCTTCAACACCCGGTAGATAAGGTGCTATACACGGAAGAAACAAAGTACCTAGAATTGAGTATTTTTAAACTTAAAGTTGAGTAATGTTGTTGAACTGGAGAGATGGGTAAATTTGATTCCGCACATTAGGTTAACATTACTCAATGGGTGAGTAGTTCATTGACAACAAATTTTTGAGTAAAAATGGAAGTCATTTGCATACTTTTATTATTTGAAGTATATTAGATTCAAAAACCGAAGAACAATAAATATGTTACGGTATTAAAATAGCCGATATTGTTAAAAATTAAGAAACAAACAAAATGAATAAAATTATCAAGTATATTTATGTTTTTATTCTATCATCACGAGATAGGCACTTTATTTTAAAAGTTGTATAACATTTACTAACTAACCGTGCGAAAAAGTTTTCTTCTTTGGTTTTTACGAGTTTTATTGCATTCGGTTAAATTTATCCTCCATAAACTTTGTATACAGTTACTCAAATTTGAGTACTATGGCATATACTCAAATTTGGCTTCCCGCACCGAACTCCAGAGTTGGGTGAAATGAAATTTTGGGGACTTTGCTTCTTCCGTGTACGTTTTCTTCTCCCGAGCCTTGCAGCTGGAACTGTTTGCCTTCCGAGATGGTGAAGCGAGAATGCACCTGAGAGCATGTTCTGTTGATATGATCGACCACCTGGTAATCATTATCCTTATTGCGTTGTAGATGGTTGTGGCCTGTTTGGGAATTCCTAGTCTATTATTTCCGATAGACGTCTAGGCCGAAATAGTGCTAATTGAACGATAGACCAGCATTGGGAAATAAATATGTAAGAAAATTCTATTGTTAACTCTTCAGATAGCATTTGGTGACCCTAAAAAGGACCGTTTGGTTTTAATAATGATACGGCCCTAGTTGTATTTTCTACGATGGTTGAACCACATACATTCCCAAAATAATTTGATTCCTATCGAATGATTGAAATTTCAAACAGCACAAGAGATATATTCAACCAAACAAACTCTTTAATAAGCAAACTGATTTGGTCGTACTGAAAAGGACGGAAATAGTTGACGGGGGAGAAACATTGTTCACGGTTGAACTTGGGGTTTCTTCTTGGTATTCTTGGTTCAGCTCCTCGTCGGTGCGGGTGGCCATCTGCAGGTGACGTGGGCTGATTCTTGTCCCGTTGTTGTCACGGGCGGATTTTCCCATCAACTCATAGGCTTCAGCAGCCTTTTTTTTCTCGCAGCGATGTTGACCCAAACAGCCAACTGCACCAACTTCTCTGGATAACGAATGCTCACCAGTGCATCCTCCAGTGTGGTCGCACGCCTACTGCGTCGCTACAGTACATTTTGCTCTGCACAGCACTACTCTACCGTAAGACTGAATCAAATTTTCATTCAACGAAGTCAATGTGATACTAAGTGCATCAAAGGGGACGAACTTCAGTTATTAGGCCACAATAATTAGTTTTAATTAGTGCACGCTAGACGGATGATTTTCTTAACAGAAATGTTCCTAATTTGCTAGCCACTGCCAGCAACTTATCCGGTATGCACAACTAGGAACTAAAACGAACTCAACCACATAGTCTAGTCGGTCAATGACGTGTCGCAATTCGGCTCGAATTATCCCTTCTAAAATTTCGTTCGATAGTTGTTCAACGGTCTTTGTGATATACTCCGGGACGCGGCGTAATTGAACTACAAACCGACAAAAGAAAAATTCAACCAAACAAACTCTTTAGTTAATAAACTGATTTGGTCGTCCTGAAAAGTACGGATTGATTTGACGAGGGAAAAATAGTTTGCGATTCCCCTAGGGTTGTTTGTCTCGTCACGGGCGGCCTTTTCACGCCAACTCGTAGCTTCAGCAGGTTGACAAGGAGCATCGGCACCAACAGCCAACTGTGCCAACGCTTCTATGCATTCCGCTTCACTTTACTAAATTTTTGAGTACAATTGTATGTTATCTCTTTTCTCTCACGGAAATACACTCAATTTTCGTACAAAGTGGATCTAATCAAAAATTGAGTTGATCCACTGTTTAACGAAAATTGAGTAACATATCCGTGAGAGAAAAAGAGAGAGCATACAATTGTACTCAAAATTTGAGTAAAGTGAAGCGGGAGTGTGGGCAACGACTACTCGCCAGTGCACCATCCAAGGTGCTTGCTGCCGCTAACTGCGTGCGAACAGCCACTGCACAGCCCCACGACTGTTGTAAGACTGAGTCAAAATTTCAGCTAAGCGCTGGTATGTCATGGTGTCGGATGCTATTGCACAAAAGAAGGCGGTACCAACGAAGGCAATGTGATACAAATTGCACCAAAGGGGACGAACTTCTGTTATTGCGCCACAATAACTAGTTTGAATTAGTGCACGCAAGACGGATGATTTTCTCAACAGAAATATGCCTATTTTGCTTCCCACCAACAGCAACTAATCCGGTACGCATAACTAGGATCAATGGCGAACTCCACCACATGGTCACTGATGTGTTGCAGTTTGGCTCGAATTATCCCTTCTAGACTTTCGTTCGTTTGTTGTTCAACGTTCTTTGTGGTATAATCGGGGACGCGACGTTTAATGATTGCCATATTCAGCCGTGATTCGGTAATTGAATTAACATCAGCCCACTAGAAAAATTCAACCCAACTCTTTATTTGGTAAACTGATTTGGTCGTCCTGATAAGGACGGATTTAGTTGACGGGGGAGAAATGTTTTCGATTCCACTTGGGCTTTCTTTCTTTGTCCAGCTCCTCGTTGTTGCGGATGGCCAGCTGCAAGTGACGTGGGATAATTCTGGTCTTCTTGTTTTCACTGGCTGCGTTTTCCACCGACGTGCTCGCCAAACACGTCTGTCGCCTACGGATGCACAGCGAGAACTGATTATTGGTGTTCGGTCGTTCCTACGTGTTCCATAATTGCTGGCAAGGTTACTGTGGCAGTATGAACCAATCAGAGCGTAGCGCAAATATGATGTCATTTTCGACCAATAGCTTTGTGCGTTCAGAAATTTGTGTGGCACGGGGAAAAGTTATTTTGAAGAAGAAGAAGACACTTGTTACTCGTTTCCTATGACCTTGCTAGAGAAAACACATTTTTCAACCTGTTGATATGCAAATTTGTATGGGAGCAAAAGAAGGTCATTTTCAAATGAAAAATTGAACTACTTATACTAATTAAACTTCATTCAAATTTTGATGCGAATAATTTGTGAGTCTTCTTAATAAAATGATGCATGAATGAAGTCATTCTGTTTAGTCGAACGAGAGTTATAAGCGTTCAAAAACCTTTCACTTTTGCGTAACGCTCTCATTTTTCATAATTTTGAAACGGCGCCCGGTATAGAAAAGAAAAACGTAGTCCTACGTTAAAACAATTGGAAAATATTTTCTATGTTACAGATTACAAAATGAGTAAAATAAGATGTATTTGCCCATTCAAAGACATTCAGTGTTCGAAAGAGCTGCGATATCTCACGGATGGTATCATCCAAAAACTAAAATCAATTGGATTTTCCAAGGTATCCACACTGAACACCAAGGATTTTCGTATTTGTTCGTCTTGCCGTCTACATATTGATTCAAGAGCTCACCTCACCCAAAACGAAGAACAAAGCGTAGCCGGCGGCTCAAGGATGCCAACTGTTCAGACCATACCTGATGTACCTGATTCGCAAAGCTATGAAAGTTTGGTCACGATACCATCAGCGTCAACGCTAAGCACAATTCAATCAAATGAAGATTAAATTAAATTAGACGCTAAAACAGAAAAAGCAAACGAGTTTGATGAAGTCATAGAAAATATGAAAATTAAATTTTTAAATTCAGCCACAAGGCAAGAAAAACTATCAATTTTATCATTGTTACCAAAATCATGGTCAGTACAAAAAACTATAAGGGACAGCCCAATGGGGTTGTACGCAAAGTTGACGTAGGACTACGGAGCTATTTCGAAATAATCTACATATATATCTATGCTTATACATGTACATCATATCGTGATATGACTACCAACTGGATCATACATATTTCCCTCCAGATTTGATAAATTTGCCACGAGCTTGGCACGACTGCATTAAAAAGCCACTTTCGACAGCCGCTGAGTCATCATTCAAGCTGGTTGCTCGCCCGCGTACTTTTCTGCAGGGTACTTGCAACCGTCAGCTGTCAGAGCAGTACTGACCCATTGCCGCTCTGCACAGCTCCATGGCTGCCGAGCAAATGAAGAAAATTAGAAGGTGTCCTTGTTTTATATCGTGCACTGCTGCATGTGAGACGTTCCTTACTTAAATTTGAAGTCTGTGATAGCAAAGTACTGTGTATTTGGTAAATTTACTCTGAAAAATCGGCATTATAAGACATCACCTTATATTTGCGTTAATGTCAATAGTTGAATGTTAAAAATCAATAGTTTTTAATATTTAAATCGAAGCGTAGAAAATGTTCCGATCGATTGGTGCAAACATTTTTGAAAATCAATCGTGGAATGACTTAGTTATTAACGTTCGAAACCTATATATTTTTCGTGACGCTCCAAATTTTCGCAATCCAGTTCGTTCAAGCGACACGTACGGACGTGTTTTTCGCTCTCTCGGTTCGAAGTTTTGTTTCTCGTGTTTCCCTCTCGTTCGCTTTCTCGCGATTGCGCGCCCGGCTCGTGATATTTCGCCAGCTCTTGCCAACTTGCTAGCGTTGGCAAGCCAAAGGGAAACATTGCCAGCGTGTGCAACCTTTTCCGCTCGACCTATTGCCGTCGCAATGGGTCGTAAAAACCAACACGTGGTGACAACCACGCCGGCGGCATCAGCTCCCGCAAGCACACCGAGCTGCTCCAAGCGGCAACGGCATGACGACGCCGACACATCGGATCCAAACGCCCGTTTACTAGCGAGCAATCGTTTTGCTGCGCTCCCGGTACAGGAGGTACCGAAGAAGGTGAGAATCCCGCCGCTTTTCACCACGTCGAAGAACATTGCTGCGCTCAAGACGGAGCTTGCAGCAATTAAACTAACTCCGATGTTTAAGCTGTGCAGTACGGGCATAAAAATAATGTGCTCGACTGAAGCTGAGTACCGTGCTGCTGGCGCTCATCTGATCGCCAAGCAACATGAGTTTTTTACGCATGATGTTCCCGGAAACAAGCCGATGAAGGTGATTCTGCGTGGCCTCCCAGATTACACTCCGGAATACGTCTTTGCCGAGCTGCAGGCGGTGTCATTGAAACCTTTGAAGGTGTTCGCCATCAGACGCCAGCAGCAAGGAAACCACCGGGACCAACTGTATCTGGTCCATTTAGAGAAGGGTTCCGTCACGATCGACGATCTCAAGAAAATACGGGCCATCTCCAACATCATCATCGAGTGGGACCGGTACCGCCCAAAACAGCAAGACGTGACACAGTGCGGTAAGTGTCTGGCGTTTGGTCATGGGACCCGAAACTGCCACATGAAGCCCAGGTGTGGAAAGTGTGCCGGAGCGCACAGCACGATGGATTGTGCCCCGATGGAAGAAGGTGCCTCATCAAAGTGCGTCAACTGTGGTGCTAACCACGAAGGCAGCAACCGAGCCTGTCCCAAACGAGCGGAGTATTTGGCCATCCGCAAGCAGGCGTCCACCAAGTCTCGGCCTGGCCAACGCCGCACGCCACCTCGAATGGACGAGGAGAACTTCCCGGCGCTCCGGTACCAAGTGCCGAATCTACCACCGGTTCCATTGAACCATCGCCAAGCAAACCGCCCACCACCATCCGTTCAGCAACGATTCGCGGCTGCCGCCGCCGCCCCCAACCCAGCTCCTCCTCCAGGCTGGGGCAATTCGAATCGCAGTACCTCCACGCAACCACACGTCGATGGACAGCTCTACGACTCGGAGCAAATGGTCGAGTTCGTTCAAGAGCTCTACCGCCAACTACGTTCCTGCCGCTCCAAGGAGGAACAGCTCAAAGCCGCCACATCCGTGACGATGAAGTTCCTGTGCAAGCATGGACCATAAACGCACCATCAGCATCGTTAATTGGAATGCTTGTTCCATCCGGAACAAAACGACTGAGCTCGGTGACTTCCTTAACAGGAAGGTCATCGACATCGCCATCGTCACCGAGACACATCTCAAGCCGGAACTGAACATTTCCATCCCTGGATATCGGATTGTACGACTTGATCGTAGCGGCTCTACTGGAGGAGGAGTTGCGATCGCCCTGCGCTACAACATCAACTGCCAACTACTTCCGAGCTTCCAGCTGCAGTCCATCGAAGCCATCGGAGTCGAGATCGAAACTGCTATCGGCCCTATCACCATCATCGCGGCTTATTGTCCCAAGCAAGCCAGCACCGCTAACGGAACATCAACGGTCCTTCGGAACGACATTCGCAAGCTCACTCGGAGGCAGGGACAATTTATCATCGCCGGCGACCTAAACGCAAAACACGAAACCTGGGGAACACCCGGCGGAACCGGAACGGAATAATTTTGCAGGAAGACCTGGAAGAGGGACATTACACCGTCCTGGGCCCGGATACTCCCACCCGGTTGAGCAGATCTGGGGTCCATTCAACAATCGACATCTTCCTCACCAACATGGGAAACAACATCGCCCAGCCGATCGCACACCAGGAGCTCAGCTCGGACCACTATCCGGTGGTGGCCGAAGTTGGCTCCTCGGTCAACCGGCATCGTATTACCAGACGGAACTACCATCGCGCCAGTTGGGAGAGGTTCCGACAACACGTTGACGACAACATCGATTTCGATATGCGCCTTGATTCGGTTGATGACATCGAACGGCAGCTGCAGAGCATCGAGCAAGCGATCTCCGAGGCCCGGGATCAACATGTACCGGTAATAGATCAGGTGAGTGACTCTGTACCCATTGATAGACCCACCAAAGAACTGATTCAATTGCGCAACGCTACCCGACGGCAATACCAGCGAACTGGTTTGCCTACCTTAAAAAGTCATTGCAATCGGATGACTAAAATTATTAAGGCCAGAATGGTGGACCTCAGAAACAACAATTTTTCCGACAAGATCCGCTCTCTCCCAGATTGTGCAAAGCCGTTCTGGAAGTTGACAAAAATCTTAAAAACTAAGCCAAGACCCATTCCACCGTTGATCCCACTTGACAGCAATCTCTCCACGGATCGCTTAATTACTCCTGCAGAGAAGGCTGTTGAGATAGGTCAACACTTCGTCAGCTCCCACAATCTTGGACTAAACATCGTCAGTCCACACGAAGCTGCCGTTAGCGAGCTTGTAAACAACATCCACCAAAGTCCCAATGACTTCTCGGAAGAGTTGGAGGTCTCAGCTGACGAATTGTTGACCTATATCAAAGCGGCTAAGAACATGAAGGCCCCAGGTTTCGATAATATCATGAACTTGGAGCTCAAGCAATTGAGCCACCAGTTCTATAACCATCTGGCGATGGTCTTCAACCAATGCCTCCGACTTAGCTACTTCCCCTCGTGTTGGAAGTCAGCCAAAGTCATTCCCATCCAGAAACCTGGGAAAGATCCTTCATGTTCCAAGAGCTATAGGCCCATCAGCCTTCTCTCAGGACTATCAAAACTTTTTGAGAAAGCGATTCACCGTCGGCTTCTCTCATCTGCCGACGAGCTGAACATCTTGCTCGACGAACAATTTGGCTTCCGACGTGGTCGGTCGACAATTCACCAACTTAATCGAGTCAGTAACATCCTCAGACGGAACAAGTCTGTTTCAAAATCATCTGCCATGGCACTTCTCGACATCGAGAAGGCCTTTGATAACGTGTGGCATGATGGCTTGGTGTACAAGCTGCATCGATACAATCTTCCCATCTTCCTGGTGAAGATAATTAAAAATTATCTGTCGGACAGAACATTCCGAGTTTCGCTGCAAGGTGCAGTTTCTGATGCACAGGAGATTTCCGCCGGTGTTCCGCAGGAAGTATACTAGGTCCACTTCTGTTCAACCTATTCACCTCGGACATACCCCCGCTCCTGAAAATGGATCTCTGTCGTTGTTCGCCGATGATACCGCAGTCGTCCACAATGGTAGGGTAATAAGAGCGCTTACAGCGAAACTGCAGCGAAGCCTGAATGTTCTGTCTGAATACTTCACCGAATGGAAGATCTGTATCAATGCGGCGAAGACCCAGGTCATCCTATTTCCACACTCCAACTCTCCCAGACTTGTTCCGCCTGAGGATTGTAAAATAAGCCTCAACAACACAACGGTGGAATGGGCCAAATCAGCTGTCTATCTTGGCGTTACGATAGACAGCAAGCTTATTTTCAGGGAGCAGGTTGACAAAACGGTCACAAAGTGTAACGTTCTGTTGAAGCTACTGTACCCATTGATCAACAGAAGGTCTACATTATCCCTGAAAAACAAGCTTGCTGTCTACAAGCAAATCATACTTCCAGTCATCGAGTACGGCATGCCAATCTGGGAGAGCTGCGCAAAAACACATCACCTGAAACTTCAGCGTGTCCAAAATAAGTTCCTCAGGATGATCCTGAACACCCCTCCGAGGACAAGAACATCTGAGGTCCACCGTCTGGCCGAGATAAAAATGCTCGACGATCGCTTTAGTGAGTCTATCAATCGGTACAGGGCACGCTGCCTGACATCGGATCACCAGATCATCCGGAATCTGGTTCCCCACCCCTAGGATTTTCAAATTGTAGTTTTAGTTGTAGATTAGGTAGGTTATCAAATTTTAACAAACAATGCCCCAAGGGCTAAACAGAAAATTTCATGTATAACACATAACACTTTAAACACACCAAACACATAAAATTAAACAAAGCTGAAGAGCCCAAGGGCTAAAACACTTAAAATGTAAAAAATAGTATTTAAGACAAACAAATGGAAATATAAAACATGTTAAGTAAGTAAATTTTCGCAATTCGAATGTGTACCCCAGTATTGAAAACACAGACGTAGTCCTACGTCAAAATTGTAGACGAATTTAAAACCAGTAGAAATATGGCATCAGATGCAAGAAAGGAAAGAGATAATGTATTTGATTCATCTCAAGGTTCAAGCTCTGGAAAAGCTTTGAGTAATGAAACAAAAGAACTGGTTTTGAATTTTTTTGAGGACGATGATATAAGCCGTGCAATGCCAGGCCAAAGAGATTTTGTTAGCGTAAAGACAGGAAATAAGAGATTAGCTGTTCAGAAAAGATTGTTAATGATGACATTCAGAGAAGCTTTTAATCGCTTTAATTAAATGTACGTCAATGTAAAAATAGGGTTTTCATCATTTGCAAGCCTCCGGCCAAGGCAATGTAAACTATTGACTATCACAGGAACACATAATAAAACATTAACGAATAGATTACTTTGCGAAAATAAGACAACTCATTGCCATCTACGAAGATGTAAAAACTGCCCAGATACCTCAGTTTTAGAAGACAGTTTATTGAAACAACTGGAAGAAAACTTTGTTGAAAAGCTTTCATTCGAACAATGGGTTACCACTGACAGATGTGATTTAGAAACTATTGTAAAGCAAACCGATGAGTTTGTTTAATTTTCAGCTCAAAATTAGAAAGTTTGATTCCGCATGATTTTGTAAAAACCGAACAATCCAATTTTTTGAAAACTAAAAAACAAAACTTGCAAGATGGTGAATTTTTAGCTATTTGTGACTTTTCTGAAAATTACAGCTTCATTTTGCAGGATGAAGTTCAATCACACCATTGGAACGTGCAACAGGCCACAATCCATCCTTTCGTAATATATTATATTGAAAATATGCAAATTAAACATTTTAGCTTCATTATAATTTCTGAAGAACTAAGACATGATTCAGTCGCTGTTAATTTGTTTATTGATAAAATGATAAACTTTTTACAAATTGATCAAAATAAAAACATAAAAAAAAATTATTTTATGTCAGATGGTGCTGCTTCACAGTATAAAAACCGAAAAAACTAGCCTTTGTAAATTTAGGTCAAAGTATGGTATTGACGCTGAATGGCATTTCTTCGCAACATCGCACGGAAAAGGTCCATGCGATGCTATTGGAGGTACGATAAAACGCATGGCTACCAGAGCAAGTTTAGCCAAAGAACGCGAACACCCGATAAAGACTGCAAGAGAGTTGTTTAATTGGGCAAACAAACGAAAAGAAGAACTTACAAAGTTGTCATTTTGTTATTCTACTACAGAAGAATACGAAAATATGTCTTTGCAGCTAAATAATCAATATAATAATGCAAAAACAATTCAAGGAACTCAAAAATTCCACTCATTTCTTCCTCTATCAGAAAATACAATAAAGGCAAAGCTTTATTCAAACTGTCCTGACAATGATGCCAAAATATTCGATATTGTTAACAAAGTTGTGTAAACAATAATTTTATAAAAATACAGGAATAAAAATAAACTGATGATATCCAACATATAATGTTATTTTTTATTGCGCACAATCACCATCCCTGAAAAATAAGCTTAATTCGCTCTTTTGAATCTTGCTAATTGAGGAGCTTGCATTTGCAGTTCTCAAAAAGGTGTATCTCGAAATCGAGTTGTCTCATCGGTTTGATGTCTGGGGCAATGTTCGGCAATAGAGAGAAAATATGCACAGTATAAACACATCCAGTTTAAATGGATTAAACTGTTAGGCGATATGCAAGAGTTGAATGCACATTTTCAACACAATACACCAAAAATAACTGGAAGAAATCATTGTTCCTGATAGTGGGATTTTGTAACTTGTTTTTCAAAATACTTTTAAGGCAGAGAATTTCACTCGAATCTTTAAGCTGTCAGTGTCATGTTAACTCAAAGGTTTCCAATCTTTCCGAAAAAAATACTTTTGAAACTGAAAAAACACGGAGTACATCCGAAAAGGGCCAAAACTTATTAAGTTATCAAAAAAATCAATATTTAATCAGTAATATCTTCTAAACGGTGCATCTTAGAAAAATGTTACCTAAGTACTTTTTGCTTGCAAATTTGATGTTCTTTCATAAAATTAGGGTGACAAACTTTTTTGACTTTTTTAATAGCTTTTTTGAAAATTGTAATTATTTTTTAAAAATTTTTTTTCATTGTAACCTATTTTTTTCCAGAACAACCCACTGTGCATTAGATAGCATTTTCAGTCAGCTATAACATAAGAATAATTAAAAAACTATAAGGGACAGCCCAATGGGGTTGTACGCAAAGTTGACGTAGGACTACGAACTATTTCGAATTAATCAATCTACATATATATCTATGCATATACATGTACATCACATCGTGATATGACTACGAACTGGATCATACATATTTCCCTCCAGATTGGCACGACTGCATTAAAAAGCCACTTGCTTGCGACAGCCGCTGAGTCATCATTCTAGCTGGTTGCTCGCCCGCGTACTTTTCGGTAGGGTACTTGCAACCGTCAGCTGTCAGAGCAGTACTGGCCCATTGCCGCTCTGCACAGCTCCATGGCTGCCGAGCGAATGAAGAAAATTAACCTAACTTAAAATGTGTCTTTATTTTAGGTTCATTCAATGTTTACATTTAATTTTGACGTAGGACTACGTCTTTCATTTCTATACTGGGGCGCCGTTCTAAAATTTCTGAAATCGACCGCGTTACGGGTCGTTTTGGATATTTTGAGCGATAATAACTAAGTCATTGCATAAACGATTTTCATATCGTTTGCACCAATCGATTGCAAATAATTCTACGTATCAGTTTTAGTAATCAAGATAATTGATTTTAAACATTAACTTATTAAAAATAACGTAAATGTAAGGTGATGTCTTATAATTTCGATTCGCAGAGTAAATTAACCAAATTTCCTAGCACAGTTTTCAAATCTAAGCCATCGTCTTCTTCTTCTTATTATTTGTTCTCGAGAGGTAGATTCTGTTTCACGCTAGTGTTTGGCGAAACATCTGATTCCCCTCCCCTTTTAATGAATTTGATTCACATTGCTTGAGTTGATACCCCCTTTTGTTCATGCAATGGTACCCGATGCCATCATAAAAGGCACATTTCCGAACAAATGCCTCATTCGTTCGGCAGCATTGGAGCTGAGCGGATCTCCCGGTGGGAGGTAAAGCTGGGCAGCACCCAGCAGCATCGCTCGGTACCCAGCATTGCAGTAATGCCCACCTGGTCGTGGCAGCAGCAGCTGGCGGTCGGTACCCAGCTGGTCGTGCCTTTTTTTTCAATTTATTATTTATTTGAACAGGCTCAATCAAATCAACTTTACAGAGCTAAATTTTCATGTTTTTAAACATCATTTTCTTAAAACTAAAGTTGGGGGATATAACCGATTACTCGCGGCCGTGTCGAGGTTAATAGGAATTACAAATTACGGATGGGAAAGAGGGTGGAAATTTAAAGTTTGGTCACATAACACATAAAATTTAAATTCTAAATTATTGAAACACATAACTATACAACTTATGGATTTCTTTTGACTTGAACATTTTTTGAAAAAGACAAAAAAAAACACATACACAGAAAAAAACTTAAACTAAACATACAGGTTAAACTAACTACAATATAAAGCTAATGTTAGTCAAAAACACATAAATGAGTTTTACATACATTAATTGTTATGTTATATATTCTCCGTGCGAGGAGTAACGATTATGATGTAGAAGGAGATGTTCGCTCATCACCATGAGGCACCAAGAGTGAACAACAATGTTTTTGGCTAGAATGAAAGATATGAAGAGAAAGTTTTGATAGTTCCGCTAGTGTGCGGCAGGCTCGGAAATATGACAGATGTTTTTAGGAAAATTGAGCGAAAAGGGCATGTGTACAGTGGTACTCGAACCAACGACATTTTTGCCTAACATCCCACTGCAGGGTAGGTTGAAGGAGCACGGACTAAGTCCGCCACTTCAACAGGCAAAAATATCCGGTTGGAAGACGCTCATGTACCACTGTGGCTTGTATAGTTATTCTAGCGATCTATTGTGTGCACTCTGTTTACCGATGCGCACATGGGAGAGGAACTCTCTCCTTTTTGGGTTTGTTTTGATTCGCACCGACTGACGATCACTAAAGTTTTTTCTCGTCGTCTCCAACGTAGAGACCTCGGAGAGAAACACCGTGAAGCGATGCGATACTGGTCCCCACCAGTATAATTAATGGTTACCACCATTTTTAGTTTTACATACATTAATTGTTATGTTATATATTCTCCGTGCGAGGGTAACGATTATGACTCGTTGGTTCGAGTACCACTGTACACATGCCCTTTTCGCTCAATTTTCCTAAAAACATCTGTCATATTTCCGAGCCTGTCGCACACTAGCGGAACTATCAAAACTTTCTCTTCATATCTTTCATTCTAGCCAAAAACATTGTTGTTCACTCTTGGTGCCTCATGGTGATGAGCGAACATCTCCTTCTACAACATAAATGAGTTTCATGTACTCCAAATCATGTACAGACAAAATATTTCGAATTGGCACATTGGGTTGTCTACCTCGAGCCCGAAGGGAATCATAGAGCCCCGATCTGACTCCACGATGTTCAGCACAAGACCAAATAACGTGATCTGCGTCCTGATAGCCTTGTCCACATTCACAGAGATTGCTGTCGCTCAGCCCAACCCGGTATAAATGAGCGTTCAAAGAATAATGATTGGACATGAGGCGAGACATGACACGAATGACGTCTCGACCCACATCCATCCCCCTAAACCAAGTGGTCGTGACTTAAAAAGCAGCTGACGATGGCAGTACATACAGTGGATTCCTGTCAAATATTCAGGCCATACATACAAATTTCGATCGCGTTCCCCGACAATTGATGAAACCTGCCCTTTTCAGGGCGAACAATAGAATTTGCCAAATTAAAGAGTTTGTTTTATTAATATCTATGAGCTAATCGAGTAATGAAAATAGCATTACAACGCACCGTCTCAACATGGCGTAACATGAAGAGCCCGGATAAAATGGCCGAGCCGCGTCTATCTATATGTAAATCCTGATTTTCTCTGTTCTGACAATTTCTTAGGGTGGTTTCCTACCAATTATTCAGGCCATCCTGCTACTTGAGAAGACCGTGAAGCAAATTTGATCGCGTACCATGTTCCCCCGACAATTAATACAACCCGTTCGTTTCAGGGCGACCAAAACAATATGCAAATCGACATTTTCACTGCATGGCGTTACTTCAACATGGTGTTACTTCAAGAGCCCGGAGAAAATTCAGGCCATCTTGCTACTTAGCACATTTCGGACGTGTACCATGTTGCCCCGCTACAATTAAATAAAAACCCGTCCTTTTCAGGGCGAACAAAACAATGTTACCAGTTAAAGAGTTTGTTAAAATATTATTTTATCATACACAGATAAAAAGAAACATTGAATTTTCTGCCTTATCTAATGCACATAAAGGGAATGCTAGATTTGGCAGAACATTATAGGATATTTCATGTAAATTTAAGGCAGATAACGCCTGAATCAACCTGTTGTATGCAAGATTGCAAATATTGTTGAATGCAAACATTGTTTACGTTTCCTTTGGCTTGCAATTAAACGAAGCGAAATTTTATACGCTTGTTAGAATCAATAATTTTTTTCTGTGTAAGATAATCGACATTTTCATTACAACGCATGGTGGTAATGTTACTTCGCGTTACTTCAAGAGCGGATGAAGTGGCCGAAGCTGATGCTGCTTATCTATATGTAAATCCCGATTTTCTCTGTTCTGACAATTTCACAGGGTGATTACCCGCCAATCATTCAGGCCACCCTGCTACTTGAGAAGACCGAGAAGCCAATTTGATCCCTATGTTCCCCCGATAATTAATACAACCTGTTCTTTCTGGGCGACCAAAACAATTTTCCCAATAAAAGAGTTTGTTAAATTAATAGTTTATCTTGAGCTAATCGACATTTTCACTACATGGCGTTACTTCAACATGACATTACTCCAAGAGGCCGGAGAAAATTCAGGCCATCTGGCTACTCGAGAAGACCCTCCCCCTCTCCCCAACAATTAATAAAAAGGGTCCTTTTCAACACAATTTTCCCAACTAAAGAGTTTGTTTAATTGATTGTAGAGAAGAAACAGAATATAGAAGAAATAAATTAAATTCTCATGATATTCTAGCTATGTGTAAAGACATTTGAAAGATAATATCTTTACTGATTTAAACTCTTCTAATAATAATTTTCATTATTATTAAAATAATAACAATAATTCTTATTATTATAAGAATATTTAATAAAATTATATACATATTAATTATCATATATACATATAAATTGTTTTCATATTCATTTCGATATGAATCACCAGTAGAAGAAATGAGCGGGAAATGAAGAATATCACACTCGCGCCAAAATACCACATCACGTGATACGTGGAGCGTATTAACCAATCAGCAAACAGATCGATAACGTCGATCTAATATATCAGTAATGGACACTGAAGTTCTGCTGGTTGTGGTGTACATTTCACCAGGAACAACTACCAAGAATTTAAAAATTGTTCTTGATTCGCATGTTGTTCAGGTATGCTGCGCCAGATACGCCAGTTGTGTTGACCGGAGACTTTAACATTGACGTTTCCAAAAATGAAAACATAGATTTTCTATACATTAATTGTTATGTTATTTATTCTCCGTGCGAGGAGTAACGATTATGATGTAGAAGGAGATGTTCGCTCATCACCATGAGGCACCAAGAGTGAACATTAATGTTTTTGACTAGAATGAAAGATATGAAGAGAAAGTGTTGAAAGTTCCGTCAGAGTACGGCAGTTAGGAAATCTAACAGATGTTTTGAAAAATGAGCAAAAGGGCATGTATCCAATGGTACTCGAACCATGGACGTCAATCTTTGCCTAACATCCCACTGGAAAGACACTCATGTACCACTGTGGCTTGTATAGTTATTCTAGCGATCTATTGTGTGCACTCTGTTTATTGATGCGCACATGGGGGAGGAACTCTCTCCTTTTTTTGTTTGTTTTGATTAACACCGACTGACGATCACTAAAGTTAGATTTCCTACCTGCCGTACTCTGACGGAACTTTCAACACTTTCTCTTCACATCTTTTATTCTAGTCAAAAACATTAATGTTCACTCTTGGTGCCTCATGGTGATGAGCGAACATCTCCTTTACATAATAGATTTTCTAGATTTTATGCAAAAACATTTAAAATTTACTTTAGCAAACCTTCGGAATGAAGCAACCACACTTGGTGGTTCTTGTATAGATTTAACGTTTGTTAAAAATATCGGCGTAGAGTGCAGACGATATTGTTCATTTTTTCGTATCATAGACCTATGTTGTCTGTACTCGCATTCGAAGCACCGGAACCATTAAATCAACAGGTAGCCGATATTGTTGAAAATGAACTGGAATGACAACATCTACCTATTCGACAACCAACCATCACCTAGCACTGGACCATTGTCTGTACTACTCGAACCATAATCAACAAAATACCAAACGGCCCTTTTCAGGGCCACTTAAGGAGTTCTAAAGAGTTGAATTCAAGATTTTCATACACAGTATTAACGCTCCTAAAACACCAAAAGACTAATATTATATGCTTTTCTTCCATGGAACAGAACCAAAAACAACGACCACCCATTCGACAGTCTACCTAATCATCATCTGGTACTCGACAATTACCGGTTCTACTCGGATCACTCCAGGAACAGCGAATAACTGAATACCAAACGGCCCTTTTTAGGGCCACTTCAAGAGTTATAAAGAGTTGACTATATTAATTTTCGTGGAAAACTAAAACTAATAACAGATGGTTTGATGAGTCTTTAGACTGAACAAAATATAGTAGATATTTGTTAATTCTATTACAATTCCTCCACATCAACAAGCAGTCCTACGTCGACTTTGCAGATATGTCACTGACATATCTCACCTTTTCGTTTTTACATGGCAATTGTCTAGCCAGAGAGGCTCTTCATCTTCGTTCTTTCTTTATGATTGTTTGTGGTGTAATTCGTTGATTAATTATTCTAATATACATATTATCCCCTATGGGGATTGGTGGGTTAAATTTAAATAATTTGATAACCTACCTAACTACCATGACTACAATTTGAAAAACCTAGGGAAGGGGTACCAGGTCCCGAATGACTTGGTGGTCTGATAGGTGGCAACGTGTCCTGTACTTATTGATAGTCTCACTAAAACGATCTTCGAGTGTTTTAATATCGGCCAGACGGTGGATCTCAGTATTTCTCGTCCGCGGAGGTGTGTTCAGGATTATCCTGAGAAACTTGTTTTGAACCCGCTGTAGTTTCTGGTGGTGTGTTTTCGCGCAGCTCTCCCAGATCGGCATGCCGTACTCGATAACCGGGAGTATGATCTGTTAGTAGATAGCTAGCTTGTTCTTCAGGGACAATGTAGACTTTCTGTGTAGCAAGGGGTACATAAGCTTCAACAGAATGTTACATTTTGTGACAGTCTTGTCAACCTGTTCTCTGAAGTTCAGCTTGCTATCTAGAGTCATGCCAAGATAGATGGCTGAATTGGTCCATTCCACCGTTGTGCCGTTTAGACAAATTTTAACATCCTCAGCCGGAACAAGTCTGGGCGATTTCGAGTGTGGAAATAGGATGACCTGGGTCTTCGCTGCATTGATGCAGATCTTCCAGTCTGTGAAATACTTCAACAGAACATTCAGGCTTCGCTGTAGTTTCGATGCGAGCGCTCTCACTACCCTACCATTGTGGACGACTGCGGTATCATCGGCAAACAGCGACAGAGATCCGTTTTCAGGGAGTGGGGGTATGTCCGAGGTGAACAGGTTAAACAGAAGTGGACCTAGAATGCTTCCCTGCGGAACACCGGCGGAAACCTCCTGCGCATCAGAAACTGCACCATGCAGCGAAACACTGAATGTCCTGTTTGATAGGTAGCTTTTTACCATCTTCACCAGGAAGACTGGAAGATTGAACCGATGCAGCTTGTACACCAGACCATCATGCCAGACGTTGTCAAACGCCTTTTCCACGTCAAGAAGGGCCATGGCAGATGTTTTCGAAACCGACTTGTTTCGCCTGAGGATGTTAGTGACTCGATTCAGTTGATGTACCGTTGATCGACCGCGTCAAAAGCCAAACTGTACATCAAGCAGGATGTTGAGTTCGTCGGTAGATGCAAGGAGCCGACGGTAAATTGCTTTCTCGAAGAGTTTTGATACTCCCGAGAGAAGGCTGATGGGTCGATAGCTCTTGGAACATGAAAGATCTTTCCCAGGTTTCCGGATGGGTATGACTTTAGCTGACTTCCAGCACGAGGGGAAGTAGCTAAGTCTAAGGCATTGATTAAATATTAATGCTAGATGTTCGTAGAATTGGGAACTCAAGTGCTTGAGTTCCAAATTCAAAATTTTGTCGAAACCTGGGGCCTTCATGTTCTTCGACGTTTTGATATAGGTCGACAGTTCGTCAGCTGTGATCTCTAGTTCCTCCGAAAAATCATTGGGATATAGATGGATGATATTCGCATGCTCGTTAACGGCAGCTTCGTGAGGACTGACGATGTTCTGTCCAAGATTGTGTGAGCTGACAAAGTGTCGACCTATCTCAGCAGCCTTCTCAGCGGGAGTAATCAAACGATCCTTAGAGTCATTGTTGTCTAGTGGGATCAACGGTGGAATGGGCCCAGGCTTGGTTTTTAAAATTTTTGTTTATTTCCAGAACGGCTTAGCACAATCTGGGAGGGCGCGGATTTTGTTGGCAAAATTATTGTTTCTGAGATCCACCATTCTGGCCTTAATGATCTTGTTCAAACGATTGCACTCTTTTAACGCAGGCAGACCAGTACGTTGATACTGTCTGCGAGTGGTGTTTTGAAGACGGATCAAGTTTTTAGTGAGACTATCAATAGGTAAAGAGTTGCTCACCTGTGTTACTTCCGGAATGTGGTGCTCCCGGGCCTGGGAGATCGCCTGCTCGATCGACTGCAGTTGCCGATCGATGTCGTCGGTTGATTCGGGGCGTCTATCGTAATCGACCGTGTTGTCGATCTGATGACGGAACTGGACCCAGTTGGCGCGATGGTAGTTTCGCCTGGTTACCGAATGCCGGTTGACGCAGGACCCAACTTCAGCCACCACCGGATAGTGGTCTGAGCTGAGCTCCTGGTGTGCGATCGGCTGACCGATGTTGTTGCCCATGTTGGTGAGGAAGATGTCTATCGTAGCGTGGAACCCGGATCTGCTCAACCGGGTGGGAGTATCCGGGCCCAGGATGGTGTAGTGACCCTCTTCCAGGTCATCGTGTAGGATGGAGCCGTTCTTGTTCCGTCGTGCGTTTCCCCAGGTTTCATGTTTTGCGTTCAGGTCACCGGCGATAATAAACTGCCCATGCCTCCGAGTGAGCTTGATGATGTCGTTTCGCAAGATCCCATCTGTCCCGTTGTTTGTACTTGCTTGTTTGGGACAATAGGCCGCGATGATGGTGATGGGGCCGACGGTGGATTCGACCTTGACTCCGATGGCTTCGACGAATTGGAGCTGCAGACTCGGAAGCATCTGGCAGTTGATGTTGGTACGCAGGGCGATGGCGACACCCCCTCCGGCGGAACTGGTTTGATCGAGTCTGATCAGACGGAAATCTGGCAGAAACACGTTGACTTCAGGCTTGAGATACGTTTCGGTGATGACTGCAATGTCGATGGCTCGGTCGTTGAGGAAGTCGATGAATTCTATTTGCTTGTTCTTGATCGAGCAAGCGTTCCAATTTGATATTTTAATTATTTCACGGTCCATTGATGAACGCAACAATGGCTTGGATTTGTTCCGATCGTGTTCGGCAGGTCCTTTTGATGATGGTAGCCTGTGTAAGAATGGCAACGACTTCCTCCGTTGTTAGAGCTGCGTCGTCGATAGCTCCGGATGCTGCATGAGCGTACGACCGGCCTGGAAGGGGGTCTTGCGATGGCTGGGAGGCTGCAGCTGTGAACCGGTGCTGAACAGAGGGCCGGTTGGGTGCCGAACGGTTTTGGTGCTGTTGGTGTGACGGAAGAGCCGGAAAGTTGTCGGTCGTGAAGGCCGGAGGTGGACCAGATCGTCGACGGCGGTCGGGTTGGTTGTTGGTGGACGCTTTCCTGCGAATTGCGATGAACTCAGCTCGCTTTGGGCATTCTTTACTCGTTGCTTTGTGAGCCGCCCCGCAGTTGGCACACACTGGAACTGCGTCCTCCATCCGCTCACAGGCATCGGGTAGGTGATGCTTGCCACAATCGATGCATCGCTTTTCCATGTGGCAATTTCTGGTCCCGTTTCCGAACATCAGGCAGTTCTGGCACTGAGTGACATCCCGGTGGACCGGTTGGTATCGGTCCCACTTGACGGCGATGTGGAACAATGCTCTGATGTTTCGCAGATCTTTTAGACACGCCGAGTTTTTCTCGAAGTGTATCTGGTACAGTTGGTCCCGATAACTTCGAGAGGTGTCGTGCCGACGCATTTTGTTGATCTGGATCGGCTTGAGACCGTTGGCTTTTAGCTCCTCGGTCAGATCCTCCGTCTTCTTTTCTGGCAGACCACGCCAAACCACTTTGAATGGTTTGTTGGCTGCAATATCGTGCGTGTAATATTGCACTTCAGACCGCTTCAGGAGTTCCTTGAAGGCGTTGAAGTGAGGTAGCGACGTAACCATCACTTTGTAACCCTGCGAGCAGCGTTGGATAGTGCACCTTAGGCCCTTGTTGATGAAAAAGTAAACTTTCTCAAGGAAACCTTCCGGAAATCCCTTTACAAAAAAGGGCGGTAATTTCTCCTTCTTTTCAATTTGCGGTTCGGCACCGTTTTCCAGAACGGCGTAGCGGTTGTTCGCCAGAAGCTTCTTGGACGACAGCTCATCGTCCGCTGTATTTATATGGGAACGTTTCCCGGTCGAGCTAGTGCCGGCATTACTTGGCGGCGGCTTCCCCATATCGGGGTTGGGCTGCGTATCACACAACGCGGAAGCAGATAGTGCACCACGCACCGAAACGAGAGAGCGAGAAAACCGAAAAAACTTATCACAGCGCGAGCGAAAAACACGACCGATCGTGTCGCTTGGTAAAACTGGAATGAAGAAAATTTGAAGGTGTCCCTGTTTTATATCGTGCACTGCTGCATGTGAGACGTTCCTTACTTAAATTTGAAGTCTGTGATAGCAAAGTACTGTGTATTTGGTAAATTTACTCTGAAAAAGCGGCATTATAAGACATCACCTTATATTTGCGATAATGTCAATAGTTGAATGTTAAAAATCAATAGTTTTTAATATTTAAATCAAAGCGTAGAAAATGTTCCGATCGATTGATGCAAACATTTTGAAAATCAATCGTGGAATGACTTAGTTATTAACGTTCAAAACCTATATATTTTTCGTGACGCTCCATATTTTCGCAATTCGAACGTGTACCCCAGTATTGAAAACACAGACGTAGTCCTACGTCAAAATTATTGACATGTAACTTTAAAGGGAAAATCTATATATTAGTTCAATACACAAAAACCAAACTCTTTTTTTACCGTGCATATTTTTTCCATATAGCACCAACAATTGTCTAAAACTTCGCGGAAGACACCAAACCAATCGGACAAACCGTTTCCGAGATACAATTTTTTGAAGATATCATGTGCATTTTTCATAGGCCCTTCTCATAAGTAAGGCTAGATACAAAATGGCGAACCAAGTATGCAAAACGGCGTTTTTCTTCCCCAAAAACTTGTATGCAAGGTTTCATGAAAATCAAAATATATGATAATTACTCGTTGCTGAAATGATATAGAACCGCCCAACAGCGGAAGACATTTGGTACCCGTTTCCTACGACCGTGTTAGGGAAAACAAATTTTTCAACCTGTTGATATGCAAATTTGTAGGGTAGCAAAAGTAGGTAATTTTGAATTGAAAAATTAAACTACTTATACTAATGGAACTTCTTTAAAATTTCTATGAGAAAATTGGTGAGTTTTTCTGATCAAATGGCGTATGAACGAGAGGTATAAGCGTTGAAAAACCTTTCACTTTTGCGTAACGCTTCCATTTTTTTAAATTTTGGAATGGCACCCAGTATAGAAAAGAGAAACGTAGTCCTACGTTGATAATCAGAAAATGTAAACTCTCCTTAGAAAATCAACTCGACAATCCCAACACCGTACATTCAACCGATACGTGTACAGATGGTCTCTTTATGATTAAAAGCATGCTTGCTTGTTATTTACATTCAGGGGTTGTAACAAAATGCTTAGCTGGAAGAAGCCATTCAAGGGTGTTTCCCTCAACGTTTTATTAAAAATACATTTTTGACTATAGAATAGCATAGGATGTACTTGAGTAGTATGTTTTATATGTCAGTTAGGGCTAGAATTTTTAGAAAAATTTGAATCTTAGGTCAGGTTTCACTTATAACGTATTTAAAAAAGTTTGATATATGTAAGTAAGTATGAACATGTTTGAGGTACGTTTAGATCAAACATCAGATTCGGAAGATACCCTATTTGTACATTACTTTGATGTATTTTTTATAGCGTATTATGAAGAATTACGCAAAATCGACCGTCAATCAACAGGGCACCTAAAAACAAGGAATATGACAGGTACGTTCAAAATCCTTGATGGTACGCTGTTAGCACACTTAAACAAACATGCTTGTTCTAAATTTTGTTAAAAGTGCCCTGCTGGATGGATTGATATGGCATTATTACTTGGTCACGCGGTGCCTCAGAATCGAACGAGTTTAGAAGTGGTTTATTCGTTTGCTTCTGAAAAACTTTCCGTGGCGAGATCCGCATCCTGGTATATGCCGACTACTGGGTTTGGACACGCTGGAACGACTTCGAAAAATACAGCAGTCGTTGCTTATTGTTAAGCTGTTGAATGGTTTTAAATGTTAAACCTCAGATAATTGTTAGCACCAAAAAGAAAATCGATCATCAAATTAACCCACTTCTTATGTCACGTAAGAGATATTTTTTTTCAGTTCATTTATTTGTACAGACTCAAACGATTTAACTTTACAGAGCCAAGTTTTCATATTTATATACATCAATTATCTTAAACCTAACGTTAAGGGAATAGCACCGATTACTTGCGGCCGTCTCGAGGTTAATAGGAATAACAACTGAAAGGTTGGAGCTTAAGAGATATTAACTGCAGTAAATTTTTCGCATTTTGTTCATGGTCTAAACCATGCAAAGGTTAGCCAAACACCGTAGGATATCGCATGTCAGTCCCCTGTGGACAGAAAATCAAGCAAACATAGCTTGATATGCGATAGTTTAGCGTTGTGATGCTTACTTATGTGAACTACAAAACTATCATTTAAATCCGAAAATGTATTTTGCAATTGCTATAGAATGCTAAAGAAGCAATTGGAAAATTTATCGTAAGACAATATCACATCCACCCAAGCGCGTATTACTCAACCGTCAAATCATTCGCTCGGAATCTGAATCAACGAATCGATCAGGCATGCACGTTCAAACAATACCACGAATGATTCAAATTCCCTTCTTTACCAACGCTCCAAAAAGTCCGTGTGCATCGGTCATCAATCGTTGCCGGAGTGATGTATCGATGCGACCATCGTTAAACCCGAGCTTTATGCAAAATGGCAACATATCGGTTCACACTCTAATTCAACACTCATTCGCATTTTGGTTGGCATGGCACGACGCGGAGCTCCGAGACTGTCTGGGTTGGTTTGATTGAGTGCGGTCAGCTCTGATAGTATGGCTGCATGGAACGGGTGCTAAATCAATACGAGCGAACTGTCCCGCGGTGGGCAACGGATGAAACCGGAATAGATCCTTCGAGGCTCAGGTCTGCATTCCACTTAACTGATTTATTTGCCACTGGAGAACAACGAGCGTCATTTGCATAAAGTCATGGCACATGAAGCTAACAGCATCAATGATTACATATTTGAGGATATCGCATGGGAACTGTGGGTAATCGGGACATGTAGTGATTTGAACATTTATCTATTAAATTTCTTAATTCACATTCATTCATTCATATTTGCTGATGAACACATCGTTAAGATATTTAATATATTTGAACCAATATTGAAGAACTGTCAAATGTTGAAAATGTAAACAAAGAAAATCAACAGTAATTTAAAAAGCAGCTGGAATTTTGTATTGAGAATATTAAAGAATTTGTGTGTGTTTGAATAATCAATCTAAACGACATCGAGAAAAAAAAACAAATGCGCGAGTGAAGAAATGGGGGCGATTAAAAGGAATGAAAGGGATAACATTTCACAAAGTTTCGTCCAGAGGGCCAAGAATGATCCAGATTAAAAACGTACAAGCTGTAGAACGTCCCAAAACGAACTGAACGCCAGCAAAATGCCTTCAACAAATTATTCTGCCATTTTTGAGACAGCACGATCAAAATCGTTGTTTTGCCCCGATTTGACTTCATTCCACAACTCCAAAACCAATTTGATCCGATATGAGAAATGATTTCTATTATATTTGAGACACTTTTGACGTGGAATCAGCATTTATTAGCTCAACTCTAACCATGGATGATAGAAGCAATGAGGGGCCAATTGTCAATTTCACCTGAATGCAAAATGAAGTTTATTTTTTTTAGATTTGGTATAAAACCTTCAACGTAACATTTAAAAACGATTTGTGTGAAATTTTTCACCAGTTCGATAAAACAACATAATATTAGATTGCAACATACTATAAGTTCAAGGAAACATGAACAATCTATACAGAAATTGAAGTTCTGCTAAGCTTGTCCATCTTACCCTTATTTTCTTACAATATAGGAACATATAATTAGTTTTTCTGTGATGATCACCAAATGTAATTTCCTAACAAAATTTTAAATTTTTTTTTTACGTATATGCTGAGATGATTTCTTTGGATTTCAGTGTTTATAAATAACGGAAACAGATAACATTCTATTTTACGGCGTTTCGGCGTATTGTATTTTACCTTCTGCTAGGGATTATAGATTTCTGTTCCTTTGCTTTCTATAATCCCTAGAAGAAGGCAAAATACAATGATAATTACGATGATGATGATGATGATGATGATGATGTCTAACATCTAACAAGGCAACTGCCTATAGCACTCTGGGAAATGTTTCATCATGTTCATGTATGAAGGGCCAAAAACGTATTGTGGGCCCGTCAGCAGATACACTTACGCGTAACCCAAAGCTACAGGGATCTAAAGAGAATCTCCTTCCAGAAATAATTTCGCAGAATCCACACCAAAACCGAGCCCTTGCCAAGTAAAATGTCCCACTAGATGGGGAGCAGAGCCCGCCCTCTTTTCACGAATTGTTAACAACAGGAAGTTGGCAGTCTCACTCTTCCTATCCAATTCGCTTCAATCGGGTGCTCTGTTGGTCCCTCCCTTAATCCCAACATATAGTGTTGTATAATATATATCAAATAGCAGAGAAATAAATATGATTTGGTTACCTTGATTTAGAAATCATCTTACTCTGACGCTAAAGATTATGGTACTACATACTTAATTTGTTATAAAGCATATGGTACATCCTTAATATATTTCACACTACCACCCTCGCCCGTGACATAAAAGGAACATACAAATTCAGTGCTGCCAATCTATTTCTATAAACATGCTCGAATAACCTATCGTAATGTCCATGCTTCATTAATTCATTTTTATATATATATATATTTTTTTCAAATAAAGTTTCAGTGTTTGTCGAATTGCGTTTTATTTTTAGCAAATCCTCCGCATAAAAAAAAACAAAAAAAAAACAAAAACCCTATTTACCGTCTTCCAGTTATCCTCTGGTCGTTTCTCCTTAATCCTTACTTGAAAGCTTTTTATTGTTTGTATTTCCCAATTAGAATTTTTTCATAGCTTAACTCTTCTCTTCGGAAGACTTCCTATCAGAGATTTCGCTCCATTCTTCGACTTTTAATTTACGTTTGTTTTTATCTCTAGCTAACTGCTTTCAATTTTCCTCATGCATTTCATTATATCTAATGAGATCCTGAATGAGTCTTTCCATTAAGTTTGTATGTCAGCTTTATAAGATGCCTATTTTCTCTTGTTAAAATATGACCGTAATAGCTAGTTCTTTCTACTCTACCTCTTCTAAAGACTGTATTCGAAGAAATTTGAACACACGCAATTGTTCGTAACTTTTTAGCGTGTGGGTAAAAATTATTGAAATTTTAACTGAATGTATTCATTGTGTTGTGTCAATTGTGTGATTTCAGTGATGACTACGAATGAAGAAATAGTGTGCCAACAAATTTTGGGCGTGGCAAAAACGTGGCACATCAAATCCGGAGAAGGCCAGGGTGGTATTGAACCAATTTAAGCGTTATCACAACATTTCGATCAGGGATGTTGCGAAAAAGGCGAAAGTTTCAGTTTTATTTGTGCAGAAAACAATGAAACGTTCTGGATTACATGTGGATAAGGTCCAGAAGGCACCAAACCGGGGCGATAAACAGAACTCGGTGGCCAAAACTCGTGCAAGAAAACTGTACAGCGAGTGGCTCACAAAACCGTTCTGCATTGCAATGCATTGTGATGGACGAGACCTACATTAAAGCCGACACCAAACAAATGCCAGGACAGGAGCACTACGTCGCCACCTCTAAGTTGGCCGTTCCGGAGAGTGGACGGAAGAAGAAACTGTCGAAATTCGCCAAAAAATTCCTTATCTGGCAAGTGATCTGCGGATGTGGCAAAATGAGTCAGCCCTTCATCACCTCTGGGACCGTCAACGGACAAATCTACAAGGACGAATGCCTCCAAAAACGACTTCTGCCCTTCTTGAGATCTCACGATGGCCCGACACTGTTTTGGCCGGATTTGTCATCTTGCCACTATGCCCGGCCCGTTTTAGACTGGTACAAAGATAACAATGTAGTTTTTGTACCAAAAGACGTCAACCCTCCAAACACTCCGGAGCTTCGCCCAATTGAAAAAAATTGGGCAATCATGAAAGCAAAGCTCGTTAAAACTCCAAAACTGATAGAAAATGAACTTGAACTAAAGAAAGTGTGGTTAAAAGTAAGTAAGCAAGTCGGCCCTATAATTTCCCAAAATTTGATGAAATGTGTCAAGGCAAAAGTGCGGGCATTTGGATTGGGAGAAGAGGTTCAATAAACCAATGATGTCAAAATTTAACAAATTAGTAGTACTTTATTTCCAGAAAGTCGATCCTATAATTTCCCAAAATTTGATGAAATGTGTCAAGGCAAAAGTGCGGGCATTTGGATTGGGAGAAGAGGGTCAATAAACCAATGATGTCAAAATTTAACCAATTAGTAGTACTTTATTTCCATAAAGTTTGAAAAGAATCGGGTCAAGGAAAATTTTTGATGACCTATTTTGTGTGTCAAAATTTCATCCAATACAGTCTTTATGTATATTTTTTCCTACTAGTAGTTTTCCAGTATTTTGAATTTAAAATTTTAAATTTTCAGTTTTCCTACAGTGAATAAAAATGGTTTACAAATTATTTTCTCATAATTTCCAATTGATACTCTGCTTTTTTTTCATAAGTTAGCAAGTCACTTGGACGTATATTGTCAATGTAACCTTTCTTTATAATTTTAACTAGCTGACCCGGCGAACTTTGTTCCGCTCTATCCAATTTTATGATTTACATAACTCCGAGCATTCATGATTTACTTTTTTTAAGTAACTGCAACCCGAGCAGGAGACAACAACTCATGAATACCCAATTTTGATCTTGATAACTGGCCTTGGCATTAAAGAGCTTAGATTAAGAGGTAAAATACCGAATCAAAATACCTAAGAATTGCAAGCAAAATATCTCTCGAATACCAAAACTTGTTATTTTGGATACCTGGGAATACTTGAGAGGTACTATTGTTTTACCTAAATTTGGTATTCGAATAACATTGTGGGAACCATTTTATGGTATTATCCTCAGGTATTTTACTTCTTAATCTAAGCTCATATATACCAAGGCCAGTTATCGAGTTATTCGGTCCTGCTCGGGAAGCCAGGCTTTGCTTGTTTGTCTCCTTAATTCTATTATTGTTCATTCGCGATCGATAACAGATTACGAAATTCAAATCATCAACATCCTTATTTTTCGCTGCCAAAATCGCACGTGCACTTAACCAATCATGGTTCTTCTAATTCTGATCAATGTTTTGGAAAACACTCGTAATGAGTTCCTCTTTCGTCGTTGTGAAATGACAGAAATTAGAGTACCGCAACTGGTACTTCTCCATTGTCAATCGCCAACAATTGATTCGACATTTCATCGTATGCGTAGGAAAGTCGGAACAGGCAAATGTTTGATCAACTCTGTAGTGCTCAAACTTCTTAAAATATTTTCCGATTTAATATAATGTCGCCAAAGAACATTCCAGTGGAAAATTAATGTAGTTTCATATCTCGGTAACATAATTGGCCATGGTCCCCGGAATACCATTGGACGTCATTAAAACCCTCTACAGCTCCATTCCCAGGCGGATTGAAGCCGTCCTTGGAGCGGATGGAGGACCAACCCTCTACTAATAAAACCTACTCTTCCCTATACTTAAACGAAATAAAGCTTGCTTATCCGGACCAAAGCTAAATGAATTGACCCTCAGAGGTATAAGGAATCTGGATCAGGCTAGCTCGTGCATCTTATAGTCCTTATTTTGTGGTTAAATTGTAATTGATCCTTACTATAGGTTCCCCCAAAAATGTTCCGGGAGTGGCCAATGTAGCCAATGGCTTTCTCAAGTCTATCAAAATCATAATTTAAAAAAACCATGAACATAGAGCTGCCGCACGGCATTTTTTGGGGTAAAATCGGAAATGGCCTATACCACAGGTTCCCCCGGGGAAGTTCCGGTGGTGCCGAGAGTGGTCAATGTATCGAATAGCCTTCTGTAGTTTATCACTATCATATTTATGAAAAAATCATGAAGATAGAGCTGCCGCACGTCATGTTTTGGGATAAATGCCTTACTGGTCCCAACTACAGGTTTCCCTGGGGACGTTTTGATGGTTCCGGGAGTTTTAAGTTTACAATAAGGTTGGTGATGAAAAACCAAGAAGAAAGAGCTCTCACATGGCATGTTTTGAGTAAAATTAAGAGTTAACTGTATCCAGGACCCTTTATCGAAACCTGATTCAAGGAAATGGCCATATCTCAGTCAATTAAGGGCCGATTCATGTTATCAACAATTCATTCGCTTGATCAATATTTTGTCTTTACGTGTATTTCCTGAGAAAAAAAGTTTGACAACGGCATGTTGTATAAAGTCTCATCACAAATTCCACATGTGCCTCTCCGGAAACCCGGAACAACTCCGATGTCTGGGGGCCATGGCAGATTATGTTGCCAAGATATAAAACTACATAAATTTTCCAGTCGAATGCTACTTAGCGAAATATAATCGGATTATATTTCATGAAGTTAGAGCACTCCAAGTTGATCAAAAAATTGCCTGTCCCGACCATTTTGTCCATCCCCTGTATGTACATATTGAAAATCTATCATTTTCAAAATTTTCATTTTTCCTATAAATTTATCCAATTTTCTTTTTCTATAAATGTTCCTTGAGCGTAGCCGAACAGAACACAAAAAAGACAACTTAAATCGGACAATCCGTTCTCGAGTTATGCGCGGTCTTACGTATGCCACTCTGTTTTATATATATATAGACTAGCTGACCCGGCGAACTTTGTTCCGCTTTAACCGATGTTAGGATTCAAATAATTCCGAACATTCATGACATAATTTTATTTTTAAATGACTTTAGGCCAGGCTTGGCTTGTTTGTAACCTCAATTTTTTTTCGTGATCGATAACATATTAAGAAAAATTGAATTTTAAATATTGATTGAATGAAACGCTTTTCGAATTTGTTTGAATTTAAATACTTTACATGCTTGTAGAGGTTGAAAGAATCTTGCGCCAGTTCAATTCAGTGCTTTGTGGTAAACTTCATTCTTCGTTCCATTATCCAGTGCTAGAAGCATGGATATTCTAGTTTAATCCCGCACACTTCTAAAGATTGACTTTATGATTTATTGATTGTCATGGTGAATTTAAGCAGAACCGGAAACTGTATTCGTTTGAACTCAACAGGTAAATCGTTTGAAATAGGTGGAATTCTTGGACACATCCTCGCCCTTGAATTCGCCTTTGAGTATCATTGCTTGAATGACATTATTCTTGAGTTGCTTAACATCCAATCTTGTTCCATTACACAATTTCAGTTGATTGAGATTCGGGAGCATGATGATAACAGACCCAATCTTCAGTTGTAAATTATATGGTGGTAATCCTGGCAAATGCAATAATTCAGGAATTTTGTTGGATAATTGGATACTTCGTGCGGATTAGTCACACAATCAATTAAGTTGAATGAATGTAATTGTTCAGGAATTACATGTTGAATTACGAAATTTGAATCCTCTTTATCCTTATTTTTTCGCACGTGCACTTAACCAATCTTGGTTCTCATAATTCTGGATGGTGTTTGGAAAACACTCGGAATGAGGTAATTTTTCCGTCGTTGTGAAATGGTAGACATTCGGTGGGAACGAAATCAATCTATTGCCAATCGCCAACAATTGATTCGAAAAAATCTCGGCACACGGATCATTTTGCAAGGTAACTCACATATTTCTCTTCAACTGTAGCTTCTTTTCATATCGCTCCATATACGTAAGTTTAAGGCTTATGGAATGAGAGGTAGTGTTTGTCTAAAATCACCTGGCAACAAAATAATTGCGTCTCCAAAAGTATAGTTGCATAGTTCGATCGAGTGCATCCAATGCTCGTTTGTGTGCCATTGTGCATTCGTCCCAGACGATTATCTTACAGCACTGCAACACCTTCGTCCTTGCCGAATTCTTCAAAGTGTTGCAAGTCGATTCGTTTGTCAGTTGGAGATTCAACGGCAGCTTCAACGCAGATTGAGCCATTCGACTGCCTTCCAACAATGTGGCTGCAATCCCTGAAGAGGCAACCTCCATCGCAATATCTGATCATCGGCGAACCCAAGCCAATTGTGATAAAATAAGGTACTTTTTGCAAGTTCCGCCAGGTACATTGATAAAGAACAAGCATCCATTTCAGTTATCAGTCGCTTTCACTAAAGTGTCCTATACGTTCTCTTGTTGAGGAGTTACTGCCGCACATGAGTAAACACATGTATTCAACCAAAATCAGCGCCTCGTTGCGCATCTTATTGTGTATTTCCAGCTCGTAATGCACAGTTGTTGTGCGAACTCGATGTAAAATTTCATCAACCATATCATCCTTGTATTTGTTCCACAATTCGACTACATTTGATGGAAAACATGTCGAGATGATGATCCCAAACAGGGTACGAATATGATTGCAGGTACAGTGACAATAGCATTGAAATGTGTTGTATCCCAATGTGTGTCGTTTTCTACCAATTGCAACCGCTGACAGGCCTCTCGATATGTCGTACATAGTAGATCACCCACAGTCCGAAACGACTCGAGCAAAGCTGTACCACGAACATTAACCAAAAGCAGAATAATAAGGACACCTGTCTACTCCGCTGCATGTCAAGGATAACCTGATCAAAACGAAAAAATACCATACATAATGTATTGAAAATCTATCATTTCGAAGTTTTCATTTTACCGATAAATTTGTCCAACTTTCTCTTTCTATAAATGTTCCTTGAGCGTAGCCGAACAGAACAAAAAAAAAAGCAACTTAAATCGGACGATCCGTTATCGAGTTATGCGCGGTCTTACGTATGCCACTCTGTTTTATATATATAGATAGATAGATAGAAGCATCTAATGGTTCGCCATCTGTATTTTTCAGGTACTCCATGATTATGCCGTCTGGTCCTGATGACTTCCCGTTACATGAGTTTCTTATAATATTTAATATTTCATCTGCATCTGGGGGATTTGGTAGAGGAAAAAAAAACTATTTTTTCACAAAATTCTAGCTGTTGTCCCTCACTGTCTTGGAGTATTTGTTCCCAAACTCGTGAACTAATGTTAGTTTTTATTCGTTTTTGGCTCTTAATGAATCCTTTTAAGTAGACATGAATCAATTCAAGTTGTGGAACAAATCTATGATCTCTTTTCCTTTGTGCTCCTTGATAGCTTGGTTGAAATCCTGTCTCCTGTTTCCTAATTTATATTTGTATTTTTGCATTTTTTCAGGATGTTTTTTGACGTAGACTACGTCTTACGGCAAGGGTAGGGTGTCAATTGAAAATCTAAAATTTTGCGACCGTCACGAAAAACCGTACGTTTTGTACGCGAATAACTCAAATAATTCACGATAGATTTACATGATTTCTTCTTCAATCGGTCGGAAATTTTACCGCGCTCCAATTCAATTGTCAAACATTATTCTCAAACAATAGTAAACTATTGAAAATAACGCATATATAAGGTGATGTCTTATAATGTGATTTTGCAGAGTAAATTTACCAAATTTCCTATCACAGATTTCAAATCGAAGCAAGGAACGTCTTGCATCATCTTCTTCTTCTTTGTATTAGAGAGAGACTTTAACCAATCATGTCATTCGTCGCTCCATGTACGTCTCGCATGCAGCTGAGAACGGCATAAGCGCACACATAGGAAAATTTTGCCTCAGTCGTTTGGCAGCATTGAAGCTGTACGGAGCTGGTCGCTGGTAGCTGGTCGCAGGCAGCTGGTCGCAGCTTTATTCGTCCGGCAGCTGAGTTGGTGCAGAGGCAGCTGGTGGTTGCGGAGCAGCTGATGGTAATATGTACCAAGGCTCTCTCAAACAGCGATCGTCGCGATGAGGTAAAATGGCGGATTATGGGAACGCACAATCACGTCGGTTTGTGCAAGCCGCCATCTTACCTCGTCGTGACGATTGTTTCGCCGCGACTTCGAAAACGCTGCTGTTTGGAGGAAAGCGTTTTTGGGGCGAGCAGCAGTAGGTGAAAATAATCTGTCCTTTTGAGGACAATAAATTAAAATAAAAGAGTTGTTTATTAAAGAACTAATCTAAAATTTAGTTCCGTGCTCTATGGAGGGCGAGCCGTCGGTAAAAATTTTACCCAGCTGGTTGGCGCAATCCATAGATTGATAATCTGTCCTTTAGAGGACAACTAATTTAATTGAAAGAGTTGTTTATACAAGAATAAAACTTTTATTTCGTTTGGTTTGTGTGCCTAATATCATTTAAATCAATTTGACAAAGTGCATGTCATCATAGCAACTGGATATCTCTCTATGTTATCGCTCCCTGTTTTAATAAATTTCAACATAGTATTAATTGTATTCCCGTGATGGCATTTGCCGCGTGCTTTTACATTATACGAACCTACACATGATATCGATACAAATAATGCGCAGAAGATATTTTAATGCGTGATTATTTTCTCAGGTGTTTATCTTATATTTAGGGTATATGTCCCTTGACTCAGCCTATTATGCAATGATCGATTACATTATATATTACAACTCATAAAGTTTTTAAGCTGCAAGCGAGACTAAACTAGTTGGACACTTGCTAAGATACGCTTGATAAGACATTTGGTAGTATGTATCATGAAAAGTTACACAACTCTTTTTATAAAGTCAGCAACATTCGAGAGATATGGATTTAATGTCGGTTTTAAGCACCAAATTGGGTCTATTCATGGATGAAACTTTGTCCCATTCGATGGATTTATTACTAAATGCAGTCTTTGTACGGTTTATTTTTCTAATTTTATGAGTTACGGCATTGCTAGCTGTATTCGATTTACTTAATACAACATTTCACAAAACATACTAAAGTAAAACTGCCTCGAAACACTTAAGTGATGTTCATATATGATTCATCAGGCATTCAATAATGAAAACATTATAATTCACTATACAATGATTTTGTTCCTTCTTTTTGTGTTTCGGTGAGTCACTAGAATATAAACAACCGCAAATTCATGCATTTCCACTTGAAATTTTACCAATATCAACGATCTTCGATTTTCTTGTAAATCATTGTTATCTTAGCTATGTGAAAAGTTAGCTCGTAGCGTGTAACTATTTTCTGCACATCCAGACTGCATTACTTGCTGTATTGATTCAATTAAACCAAATTTAGGTCACTTGAAGAACGTGCAGATCATCTGTTCAGCTTAACCAGTGAAATCATGATGCCCCAAAAGTTCAAGAAATCGAAAATTACGCTTAAGTGAACAAGTAAACAACTTAAGTTGATTTATATTGCCTCAATTGCTTCGGATTACATTGGTCATCCTCAAAGCCACATGATTTTGTTGATTATCGCTAAATTAATGACATATTTGGTACATAGGCCGAATGAAGGAGCTAGGCTTACATTACGCCCCCTTACCCTATAAGAATTTATCATACATTAACCATTATTTTCTCCCGTACGCTTTACAAAGAATATTGATATTTTATAAAACTCACTCTCTTTCTTCTGCGAGATCTAATATGTTCATATATATTTCGTTTTCCTTATCGTTTTAGCCATATTGAATTCAGTATTTTACCTGATATTTACATAGAAACATGAATAATAATTTCACAAGAAAACCATAGGCCATATTTTTGGTACGCATTTCACGTTATATTCCCAACTATGACCTAATGTATTCATCACATAGTAAAATGTAGAATATAAAAGTTTTCAATAGAAAAGTAAGAGTGACCGGTTGTGTATTTTTCGAAGGGCTTATTCATACCAACACCTATATAACTAAATGAATATAGTGGGAATTTTAATGTTTTGAAATGGAATGGCCGATTGATTATATGAGAAAGTCAGTCAGTTTTTATAAAGTAGCTCTATATTTCGTATAGTATACCAAATATAGCTGAATGCCCAATGCGATAATATAAATAAATGCCCAGAGCAATGAAATAAACTTTACTAAAATTCGTTCGAACAAGAATCCTTAATGATATCCTTATACATCTAAAGTTTGCGACTTTATAATGTTAGTTGGTGACTTTTCATGGTCCAGTACAGCAAACGCATTGTTAAGCATGTCTTAGCAAAGGTATAACTAGTTGAATATCGTTTCTAGCTGAATTATTTTATGAGTTATAGTTAAAATTGTAATCGTGCGCTACATAATCGACTGAGTCAAGGGACATGTACCCTATATAACCTTACAACAACTGCAAGATAATTTTTTGTTATTTTCTGTTTGATAAAACTTCCTGAACTTTGAACATTTTTAGAGACGCTTACACATCTGAAAATGTTGCAATTGAATCTTGTGTTTTCATAGCAATCACTAAACTTGTCGGATATCTTCTGATAACGAATTTTATCGTTATTTGAATTCTAGAGTATTTCAATGTTTATTATTACCCTTGAAATCTAGAATTGCTAAAATTGCATAAATTGCAAATCTTTGATTCTTTCAAGTTGAATTATGCAAAGGCATTCTACAACTCAGATTGTATACAAATGATCCGAATGGTATGGTATTTAAATGGTGAATGTTGAAAAGGAGATAAGGTATCAGTCAAAATATATGTTTGTATTTCAGGGCCACCAAAGAGTTATAAAGAGTGTACAAGAGAATTTTCCCACATACTGACTTCATAAAACCAAACGATATCTCTAGAGCCTACAATAGAATTTTCTTACATACTGGTTAAAAAACGTATTAATGTCCCATAAGAGCCGCACCCGTCATATTGTGACTTAAATTGCTTCCATCGGTAAGGGTAAGCGACCGGCACGAATAATTGAAACCCTTTTAACGCTAATAATAGCCACACAGAATTTCCCTGACATTATAATGCATCACTTGGTTTAACGTAGTCTACGTCAACCGGTCGTGTCTTGTACACAACCCCACTGATTTTTTGGCTTAACATGTTTTATATTTCCAATTCATTTGTCTTACATACTAATATTAACATTTTAAGTGTTTCAGCCCATTGGGCTCTTCAGCTTTGTTTAATTTTAAATTTTCTGTGTTTGGTGTGTTTAGTGTGCTATGTGTTTTACATTCAATTTTCAGTTCAGCCCTTGGGGCATTGATAGTTTTAAAATTTGATAACCTACCTAATCTACAACTAAAACTACAATTTGAAAATCCTAGGGGTGGGGAACCAGATTCCGGATGATCTGGTGATCCGATGTCAGGCAGCGTGCCCTGTACCGATTGATAGACTCACTAAAGCGATCGTCGAGCATTTTTATCTCGGCCAGACGGTGGACCTCAGATGTTCTTGTCCTCGGAGGGGTGTTCAGGATCATCCTGAGGAACTTATTTTGAACACGCTGAAGTTTCAGGTGATGTGTTTTTGCGCAACTCTCCCAGATTGGCATGCCGTACTCAATCACTGGAAGTATGATTTGCTTGTAGACAGCAAGCCTGTTTTTCAGGGATAATGTAGACCTTCTGTTGATCAATGGGTACAGTAGCTTCAACAGAACGTTACACTTTGTGACAGTTTTGTCAACCTGTTCCCTGAAAATAAGCTTGCTGTCTAGAGTGACACCAAGATAGACAGCTGATTTGGTCCATTCCACCGTTGTGTTGTTTAGGTTTATTTTACAATCCTTAGGCGGAACAAGTCTAGGAGAGTTGGAGTGTGGAAATAAGATGACCTGGGTCTTCGCCGCATTGATACAGATCTTCCAATCGGTGAAGTAGTCAGACAGAACATTCAGGCTTCGCTGCAGTTTCGCGGCAAGCGCTCTTATTACCCTACCATTGTGGACGACTGCGGTATCATCGGCGAACAACGACAGAGATCCATTTTCAGGGAGCGGGGGTATGTCCGAGGTGAATAGATTGAACAGAAGTGGACCTAATATACTTCCCTGCGGAACACCGGCAGAGATCTCCTGACTACCGGAAACTGCACCATGCAACGAAACACGGAATGTCCTGTCCGTCAGATAGTTTTTAATTATCTTCACCAGATAGATGGAAAGATTGTATCGATGCAGCTTGTACACCAGGCCATCATGCCACACGTTATCAAAGGCCTTATCGATGTCGAGAAGTGCCATGACAGATGATTTCGAAACAGACTTGTTCCGTCTGAGGATGTTACTGACTCGATTAAGTTGGTGGATAGTCGACCGACCACGTCGAAAGCCAAATTGTTCGTCAAGCAAGATGTTCAGCTCGTCGGCAGATGTTAGAAGCCGACGGTGGATCGCTTTCTCAAATAGCTTGGATAATCCTGAGAGAAGGCTGATGGGCCTATAGCTCTTGGAACATGAAGGATCTTTCCCAGGTTTCTGGATGGGTATGACTTTGGCTGACTTCCAACACGAGGGGAAGTAGCCAAGTCGGAGGCAATGATTGAAAACCATCGCCAGATGGTTATAGAACTGGGGGCTCAGTTGCTTGAGCTCCTAGTTCAGGATGTTATCGAAACCTGGGGCCTTCATGTTCTTTGAGCATTTGATATAAGCCAACAATTCGTCAGCTGAGATCTCCAACTCCTCTGTGAAGTCATTGGGGCTTAGATGGATGTTAGTAATAAGCGCGCTAACGGCAGCTTCATGTGGACTGACGATGTTTTGTCCCAGATTATGGGAGCTGACGAAGTGTTGACTTATCTCAGCAGCCTTCTCTGCGGGAGTTATCAACCGATCCTTAGAGCTATTGCTGTCTAATGGGATCAACGGTGGAATGGGCCTTGGCTTAGTTTTTAAAATTTTTGTCAACTTCCAGAACGGCTTAGCACAATCTGGGAGAGAGCGGATCTTGTCGGCAAAATTGTTATTTTTAAGGTCCACCATTCTGGCCTTAATAATTTTGGTCGCTCGATTACAGTGACGTTTAAGCGTTGGCAAACCAGTTCGCTGGTATTGCCTTCGAATGGCGTTGCGCAATTGAATAAGTTCTTTAGTGGGTCTATCAATGGGTACAGAGTCACTCACCTGATCAATCACCGGTACGTGTTGCTCCCGGGCCTGGGAGATCGCTTGCTCGATGCTCTGCAGCTGCCGCTCGATGTCATCAACGGAATCAAGGTGCATGTTGAAATCGATGTTGTCGTCAACATGTTGTCGGAATCTCTCCCAACTGGCGCGATCGTAGTTCCGTCTGGTGATTCGATGCCGGTTGACCGAGGACCCAACTTCAGCCACCACCGGATAGTGGTCCGAGCTGAGCTCCTGGTGAACGATCGGCTGGGCGATGTTGTTTCCCATGTTGGTGAGGAAGATGTCGATTGTCGAATGGACCCCGGATCGGCTCAACCGGGTGGGAGTATCCGGGCCCAGGACGGTGTAATGTCCCTCTTCCAGGTCTTCCTGTAGAATAATTCCGTTCCGATTCCGCCGAGTGTTCCCCCAGGCTTCGTGTTTCGCGTTAAGGTCGCCGGCGATGATGAACTGCCCCTGCCTCCGAGTTAGCTTACGGATGTCGTTTCGCAGGGCCGTTGTTGGTACTGGCTTGTTTGGGACAATAGGCCGCGATGATGGTGATTGGGCCGACAGGAGTTTCGACCTCGACTCCGATGGCTTCGATGGACTGCAGCTGAAAACTCGGAAGCAGATGGCAGTTGATGTTGTAGTGCAGGGCAATCGCGACTCCTCCTCCTCTAGAGCCGCTACGATCAAGTCGCACAATCCGGTATCCTGGGATGAAGATGCTGATTTCCGGTTTTAGGTGTGTCTCGGTGACGATGGCGATGTCGATGGCCTTCCTGTTAAGGAAGTCACCGAGCTCAAGAGTTTTGTTCCGGATGGAACAAGCATTCCAGTTGAGGATGCTGATGGTGCGTTTACGGTCCATGTTTGAAAATAAATTTCATCGTCACGGACGTGGCGGCTTTGAGCTGTTCCTCCTTGGAGCGGCAGGAACGTAGTTGGCGATAGAGCTCTTGCACGAACTCCACCATTTGCTCCGAGTCGTAGAGCTGTCCATCGACGGGTGGTTGCGTTGAAGTACTGCAACTTGGATTGCCCCAACCTGGAGGAAGAGTCGGGTTGGGGGCGGCGGCAGCTGCTGCGAAACGATTATGCACGGAAGCTGACGGGCGGTTTGCTTGGCGCTGATTTAATGGGATCGGTGGTAGGTTTGGCACCTGATACCGAAGTGACGGGAAGTTCTCCTCGTTCATCGGAGGTGGCGGACGGCGTTGAGCAGGCCGGGATTTGGTGGATGACTTCTTGCGGATCGCCAAGAATTCAGCACGTTTTGGGCAGGTCCGATTGCTGCTTTCATGGTTTGCGCCACAATTTGCGCACTACGGTAGGGCACCTTCTTCCATCGGGGCACACTCGTTGGTGCTGTGGGCTCCAGCACATTTGCCACATCGCGGTTTCATGTGGCAGTTACGAGTTCCATGGCCGAACGCAAGGCAGTTGCCACATTGCGTTACGTCGCGCTGTCTCGGACGATACCGGTCCCACTCGACGATGACGTCGAAAAGGGCCCGTGTTTTTATCAGTTCTGCCATCGTGATGGATCCCTTCACAAGGTGCACCAGATAGAGTTGGTCCCGGTAGTTACCGTGTTGTTGGCGCCTGATGGGGAACACCTTCTGAGGCTTTAGTGCCGCCGCTTGTAGCTCTGTAAAAATTGACTCCGGTGTGAGTTCTGGAAGGCCACGCAGAATCACCTTCATTGGCTTGCTTCCGGGCGCATCGTGAGTGTAGAACTCGTGTTTCTTCGCGACTAGGTGAGCGCCGACAGCACGGTAGTCAGCCTCCGTCGAGCACATAATTTTGGTTCCATTACTGCACAGCTTGTACAGCGGATGAATTTGGATAGCTGCAAGCTCGGTTCTGAGTGCAGCAATGTCCTTTGATGTGGTGAAGAGCGGGGGAACCTTCACCTTCTTCGGCACCTCCTGGACTGGAAGCACTGCGAATTGGTTGCTCGCTAGGAGACGAGCGTTACGATCCACTGGATCGGTGTCATCGTGGCGCAGTCGCTTGGAGCTGCCCGGTTGCGGTAATGTTTCGGGAGCGGATGTCGCCGTTGGTCGATTTTTACGACCCATTGCCACGGCAATAGGTCGAGCGGGAATTTTTTCCAAACTTTGAAACACTTTTTTCTGCTTTGCCACCACCAGAAGATGAGCAAGCGCAGGCGATAGATCGCGAACCGAACACGCAATCGCGAGAAAGCGGGCGAGGGGGAAAAACGGGAGAAAAAACTTTTACTGCGAGGGAGCGAAAAACACGACCGATCGTGTCGCTTGGTAAAACTGGAATGATGACTGATCCGCGATACTACTCGCGCTTTTATTTTATAAATTTACTAATTATAATGCATAATATTATTTTATGTGGTGAACACAGGGAAGCTATATTTAATTATTTCAAAGACCAAGTTCTGACGGTTTATTTTTATTTTCTCAGAGCATATATGGAGAGGATACAATTTTTATTACTAAGCTCTTATATTCACCCTACAATACTGTACTTCTGTACTCTTCAATCATATATACAATATAAAATCATGTCATTGAATCGAGAAGGTTTCCTGGCTGAACGTTTTGGTCTGCTCCATACATCATCGGTCACTGGGGCCTCATTTGTTACTATTTCTGGAACTAAACTTTGTAAATGCTCGTCTGTGTCCAATAATTCTGGGATTTCATGTTGTAAAATTGGCGAAAACTCATCTGTATCACCTATTTCTGAACTGTTGTCCTTGTGAAGCATGATTGGAACTTTCTTCACATCCTGGACGTGCCTGAAATATTGTACTCCTCTGTCACTTTGCACGATGATTTTTGCCCCATCTCTGGCTAGAACTGTATAACGTTCAGCTGAAAAAGTTGGATCTCCTTTCTGTCTTGTATTTTGAGCTAGAACTACTTTATCTCCGACCGCAATTTCTGATTCTTTTGCTTTTCAGGTTAAGTCGGCGTACTTTTTACTGTCAAGCTTCGAATATGAGTCTTTTTCGCGAATATCTGTGCGATCAACTTGGTTCGAATGATGTGATTCCCATAGAAATGGAAATGTTCCTCTAAATCTCCATCCAACAAGCAGCTCAAACGGTGTGATACCAAGTCGTGAGAGTGGCCGTACTTTATTATGCATGTACATGTATTTTTCCAAGGCTAGTTTCCAGTTAACCTTGTCTAGCTTTGCAGCGGACAGTGCGTCTTTGATGCCTTTATTCTGGCGTTCCACAGCTCCATTTGTTTGAGCACTTAAGGGCAAAGTCAGTCGCGCGCCCGTTCGGGAGGTCGCGCAATGTTTCGCAATTTTAAACATATATGATTATCTTTTTTGAAATTTTATTTCCGTCCGTTTGTGCTAAACTAAATGAAGCACAATTCTTGAGAACAAACCATGTTGATAAATCTTGTAGTTTTTACATGAATCCGTTTCTACTGAAAAAAATTGCAAAAAATATAGGAAATTGCCTCCATTTTCAAGTGCTAAGCTCCGTATTATTCATTTTTTTGAAAATTGAAAAAGGTGCATCGATAGCAAACTTTTAAAGGAACAATTTGGCTACAAAACATTTTTATATATTATTCACAATTATTAGTGAATGTGATTGCAAGCCAAAGTCAAATTTGCGTTTTATTCCATAAAATTAGCCCTCAATGTTGAAAGAAATCACGAGACGATGCATGAACCTACGCTGGGGGACAAAAATGAACACAATGAATTTTCTAACTAATCCACTGTACAGGGCTTAGCCTGACTTTATTACAACCGAAAACATTCAATTTCTAGGCAAAATTTTATTATATTCGGAATTTGATACAAAAAATGCATACGTTTCCTACAACAAGCTAAGTTTATTCAAAAGTTCTAAAACTTAACTTGTTCGAATGTCTCCAATGTAGTGCAGTAAACTTCATATAAGCGTGATTTTAGTTATTTTTTGTTTCTTCTTGCGTGTTATGTGTCATATGACTGAAATCGGTTCTTTTCAGATGCTTGCCAGATCTCCAGGGATTATCCGGAACATCCTGGACACTGCATATATGCATCATATAAACTTTTTAACATCGTTTTCAATTCTCTTGAGACTTTAGATGTCCAATTAGAGATGTCGTATGACCTGTCTTGTGGCATACTATTCATTGAAACAATGGAATATAATTAATTTGATTCTGCAACGATCGGGCCAAATCGAATAATTGTTGAAGGTTGAAACAATAAACAATAAAAAGGCGAAACAACATTCAAACGGCAAAGACCCACTCTGAACATCGAAGTGAACTCAACTCTATTCCTGCATTCATCGCTTGGCATCCGTTTGTATGTAGAAGTACGGATGAAAACATGTTGCTCTTCTCCCCGGGATTACTCGAAATTCATATACGAAACTATGTTATATTTTTACATCAAAAGATTGCTATAAAAATTTGCAATCTTATGGTACCAATAAAAGTACATAAAACAAAATTTCATAGCATACTTTTTGAATTTGCAAAAACCACCTAAAACGTTCCACGCTATGGGAGTTCCGAACCGTGGGAGGTGGAGGACGAAAATAATAATAATAACCAACAGCACAAACCGTCTGTTCATTTCCAGTTTTAGTATATGTCCAGCCGTAGCTAGGATAGGATGTACGTTTCGTTTAGGAGGAATTGTACATCGAAGAGGATGATTTTGAAACGCCGACAACGTGGCATCATTATTTTTCAGAATGAGGAAGTGCAGGGAAAATGTTTGTTCAATTGATACAATTTTTTTTTCTTTCAAATGATTAGTCAAACGGCTAACAAAATACTTGATTCTATCAAACATTTTAGGTATAATCGTTTGAACTTTATGCATCGTTCTATATTTCATAAACAACGAGTTACTTGTTGAATTCAAATGGATATTGCATATGTTGAATTACAACAAATGTTTGTTTTTTTAGTGTAATCAAAAATTGTATTGTATTGACCAGATGATATCATAATTTTAAGAAAATTTGCAGACTATTTTCATCGACCACCAAACTAACTATTCGTCAACATTTCCAATAAAATAAATAATTGTAGGTCAGAATGTTCAAGTTGACAACATACATAATGCAATCTCAATGATCACGAAAGTTTGGTGAAAATAGCAACACAAATATTCAATTTGGAAAACACTTGGGTTAGTCATTTCAAGCTAATAAAATGTAAGTCAAAATGTCTAAATAATATTATGTATGATATTCGAAGCTTTTTGGAATATTCTGAGAAAATTCAAATTAAAATTTGACTGCATTCAACAGGCACATCAACCTGGCGATTTTCTAATGTGAACAAATACATTTGATCATATTTGGAAAATATCTGCGTGAGCAATATCAGGTCCATATAGTGGGAGGTAATGTTTATGTATTTTTATGAATAATTTTATTAGGAAAATGAATCATCTAATTAATTTACGATGAATGCTAGAGGGTTTGAGCTGTTTAGTGGAATACCTGTAACTAGAAATTAGAAGAAAAATTAGTATTTTCCATTTAATTCCAACTACCTTTGCTTATCTTGCCAGATACGCGTATTTCGTCTACAATGTGCAGACTTCTTCAGTGTCTCGTACTAATTAGTCGAGTCGAGTTATTAGTACGAGACACTGAAGAAGTCTGCACATTGTAGACGAAATACGCGTATCTGTCAAGATAAGCAAAGGTAGTTGGAATTAAATGGAAAATACTAATTTTTCTTCTAATTTCTAGTTATATGTGATTTTTTTTTTAAATTTCCAAAGAAAATATCATCAGATGATTTATTGAAATTTCCTCTTGTGTTGATATTCTTCGAACATTCCAAAAATAAAATGTTCACGCATTCATACGAGTAGTTGAACGAACCTGTTAAAACGGCTCTAATACTAGCACCCAAAATATTATAAGAGCATTTTCCCCAATGTTTAAAATAACAAAATTTATTGTAAATATACTGCAGATCAGAATGTCTAAGTGTTTTTATGAAAAATGGTCCAACTTTAAAGAATACTATAAGACAAATTAAACCACGTCTTATGATGGCATTTTAATTCTAAAATTACCAAACTTACTCATGAAATGGGGTGTAAGAAATGGAAATTTAATATTGTAAAGTATAAAACTTTTTTTTTCTCAATATTTCAAAATATTGAGCAAACCATTTTACTCAATATTTTGAAATATTGAGAAAAAAAACTAAAACAAATCCATTGCATTTTAAGTTAATATCTTGGAAGTCATAACATTCAAGTATTTTAAAGTAAAATTTTCAAAACCGTTTGATCAACCAACATTTTAAGTTTAATCAACATTTTAATGAGCCTGACAGTTTTCCTAAATAACTAGAACAAAATTTATTATCTGGAAAAGCGCTTACCTTTGTATTTCGTGCATATATATGAGGAATCAAAAATAAGTGTTTTTATAAATTATTTTCTTAGCGTTTTAGAAAATTCAATAATAATTCAAATAATCAACGAAAGGCAGAAAATGAGAGTTCAATCAAATTATAACCACATTACTTTCAATTTGAAAAACACATGACTTAGTCATTTCAAATAAATATATATTTGCAGTTAAAGTTTTTATATATAAAATATATATTTGCAGTTTTTTTATCTTTCTCTTTGCTTTTTGGAATATTTTGAGAAAGTTCAAACAAGTTGTTCATGGACTTGGTTCATATTTAATAATATAAACGCCATAATTTTTAATATAACTGCTCACTAAAAACAGGCAGTATTTCGTAAGCTTCAGGATAAAGCCAAGTGTTTTTCAACTGACGCATTTTATTCGGTGATCATGTTATAAGTCAAAACAATCAAGTATTGATGAATATTTTTCTTAGTTAAAAGCCATTTACGAAACGTAAATTAAAAAAAACATCTTTCGACAAATTAAGAACATTTGAAATACAGTTCTTTGTTACTGTATTGCAAGTCTAAAAGTTCTAGTTATTTTTATTTTCTTTGTGAGAAATACAAGTAAAAAAAATGAAAGAAACATCTGGCGTCATTTTGATACGCCTGATTATTTACGAAAATAATCAAATTCATATGAAATAATTTGAAAGATTTAAATTTAAATTTATAAATGTTAAATTTTTAAAATTTCAAAAGATTTAACAAACTTTGCCAGGTTACCTCAAATTAAGATTGTAATGAAATGCTGCTATTCACTTTAAAAACTCTTTTAAGCGTATTAGTAGAACTATTGTGATCGGGAAACTATATGAATTTCAAATTAACGCTTCATCTGATCACTTAAGAAAAAATTAAAAAAAAAACAATTAAACATAAAAAACACTTTTTCATATTATCACTAGTAAACGAAAATTTCTTTAAGTTCCACTAGAGAGAGCTCATATTTTGACAGATAGGTCTATTTTGTCAAAATATGGGCTCTCTAGTGGAACTTAAGAAATTTTCGTTCACTAATGATAATATGAAAAGTATATTTTAGTATTTTTTAGCCTGTAAGTGATCAGATGAAACGTTAATTTGAAATTCATATATTTCCCACGTCACAATGATTCTGCTAATAACTTAAAGTTTTAAGTGATAGCGCTTTCATTACAATCTTAATTTGGTAACACAACAAAGTTTGTTAAATCTTTGAAATTTTAAAATTTAACATTTATAATTCTTAATTTAAATCTTTCAAGGATATTTCTGTAATTTGATTATTTTCGTAAATAATCAGGCGTATCAAAATGACATCAGATGTTTCTTTTCATTTTTACTTGTATTTTCACAGAAAATAAAATAACTAGAACTTTAGACTTGCAATACGTAACAACTGTATTTCAAATGTTTAATTTGTCGAAATATTTTTAATTTCGTAAATGGCTTTAACTAAGAAAATATTCATCAATACTTGATTGACACGATATAACATGATCACCGAATAAATGCGTCAGTGTGGTAATTATAAATAAAAATTATGGCGTTTATATTATTAGATATGAATGAAATCCATGAGCAACTATTTGAACTTTCTCAAAATATTCAACAGAAGATATAAGGCTTTCTGAAATATATTTTATATATAAAAACTGGCTACAGATATATTTTATTTGAAATGACTAAGTCGTAATTTTAAATTGGCTCAATGTAGTTATAATTTGATTGAACTCTCATTTCTGCCTCGTTGATTGACGGGTAGTGCAAACGCTAAAATAGTCTATAGAAAACTAGCATTTTGATTCCTCATACTGTACGAAATACAGGTAACGCTTTCCAGATAATAAATTTTGTTCTAATTATTTAGGAAAACTGTCGAACTCGTAAAATGTTGATTAAACTTAAAATGTTGGTTGATCAAACGGTTTTGAAAATTTTACTTTAAAATAGCGGATGTTATGACTTCCAGATATTAGCAAAATGCAATGGATTTGTTTAGTTTTTTCTCAATATTTCAGGAAATGTGGGTAAAGATGAGACACAGCTCAATATTTTGAAATGTGTGAAAAAAAGTTTTATACGCAATATTAAATTTCCATTTCTTGCCCCATTTCATGGTAAATTTAATGCAAGATAAATGCCGTATCATAAGACGATAGTTTAATTTGTCTTATAGTATTTTCATAAAGAAACGCCAGACATTCTGTCTACTGTGTTACAATAAATTTTGTTATTTTAAACATTGGGAAAATGCTCTTATAATATTTTGGGTGCTGTATGGAGCCGTTTGGCAGGTTCGTTAATACTCGTATGGAATGCGTGAACATTTATTTTATATTCGAGAATCAACAGAAGAAATTTCAATAAATCTGATGATATTTTCTTTGGAAATTTAAAAAAATCATATAACTAAGTAGAAGAAAAATTAGTATTTTCCATTTAGATTCCAACTGCAGCTTCTTATCTTGGCAGATACGCGTATTTCGTCTGCAATGTACCTTGGGCCTATTGGTGTATCGTACTGTAAACCGACTCGACTAGTGAAATTTGAGACACACGAAGAAATCTGCACATTATGGAGCAGATACACTGTATCTGGCAAGATAAGCAAGGTAGTTAGAATTAAATGGAAAATGCAATTTTTCTTCTGAACCTAGTTGCAGGTATTCCGCTAGGCAGCTCAAACCCTCTGGCATTCATGTAAATATTCGTTAATTTCCTAATAAAATTATTCATAAAATATCACATGTATTACCTCCCGCATATATGGACACCGATGTGCTCAGAATATTTCAAATATGATAGATAATATTTGTTCATTAGAAAATCATGATTATTGCCTGTTGAATGCAGTGGGAACAATTTGGTATATAGATATTCAAAGAAACTTTCGAATATCATACATAATATTTAGACATTTTGACTTACATTTTATGGCAATCAGATGTTTCAGATATTGACACAATGTTGCTATTTTCACCAGAGTGATCATTGCATTGTATATTGTCAGCAACATTCTGACTAATTATTTATTTTATTGGAAATGTGACGAATGAATTGAACACAATTGAGTCGATGAAATAGTCTGCAAATTTTCTTGAAATATGATATCATCTGGTCAATACAATACAATTTTGATTGCAGTAAAGAAAGGCAAGATTTGTAGCAATTCAACATATGCAATATCCATTTGAGAATTCAACGAAATAACTCGTTGTTTATGAGATATAGAACGATACATAAAGTTCAAACTGATTATACCTAAAATCTTTGATAAGAATCAAGTATTTTGATAATACGTTTGACACTAATCATTGAAGAGGAAATAAAATTAATCAATTGAACAAACATCTTCCTGCACTTCTCTTCTGAAAATAATGATGCCGCATTATCGGCGTTAAGAATAAATCATAGCTCGATAACAATTCCTCACAAACAGGCAGCATCTATCTAGCTACGGCTGGATGACTGGAAGTGAACGGACAGTTTGTGCTGTTGTATTATTATTATTTTCGTCCTCCACCTCCCGCGGTCAGATCAAATTTGTAATGAGATGGTTTTTACCCAGATTCAAAGTATGCTGTAATAATTTTGTTTTATGCTTTTATTGGTACCTCGTTACTGATTTTTATAGCAATCTTTTGATGTAAAATATAATAGTTTCGTATATGAATTTCAGTGAATCCCGGGAGAAGAGCAACATGTTTTCATCCGTACTCACAGCCTGAGCGGATATGGCAATGAATGCAGGAATAGGATGAGTTCACTTCGATGTTCAGAGATAGTCTTTACAGACTGAATGTTGTTTCCTTCTTTTGTGTTTGCATTGTTTCGGCCTTCGGCAAGTTATTCGATTTGACGATGTTGCGAGATCAGTGGTCCATATTCCGTTGTTTCAGCAAGACAGGTCATACGACAATCTAATTGGACATCACAAAGTCTCAGAAAATTGAAAACGATGTTAAAGTTTATGATGCATATGCAGTGTCAGGGTGAATATCCTGGAATCTGGTAAAGTATCGAAAGACCGATTTCAGTCGTATGACACATGTACGCAGGCGAGCAAAGATAACAAAATCGCAGCCAATATGTTTGCTGCGCCCACGTGGAGACATTCGAACAAAGTTAGTTGCAGAACTTTGAACTGAAGCTGTTGTAGAAGGAGAACGTATGTTTTTGTATCGGAATTCAGATATAATGGAGACATAAATTGAGATGTTTTCAGTTGTGACAGGCTAAATACTGTGGTGTTGAAATTCATTGTGTTCGTGCAACATGAGACCGTCTCGTGATTTCTTTTCAGCGTGAGGAGCTAATTTATGGAATAAAACGCAAATTTGACTGAAACTGCAATCATAATGAATTAATGTGAATGAAATAAAGTATTTTGTAAGTTTGTATCGATGCCTTTTCAATTTTCAAAATGAATGTCTGGAGCAGCGCGAAGTGGAGGCAATTTCTATATTTTTGCAGTTTTTCGGTAGAAGACAGTTCATGCTGCAAGTTATCAGCATGGTTCCACGTTCTCCGGAATTGACAGCTCGTGGATTTGGCGCAGACAGACGGAAATGGAACAAAGATGTCATGTAATATTTAAGGTAGAGCGTAGCATTTGACAGGCAACACTTGTGCTCAGATATCACCGTTTGGCTGCTTCGTTGGATCAGGGGTGGAGGAACATTTCCTGCCATGGGAATCATCATTCGGGTACCAAGTTGATCCTTTTGAATGACCATGGCGACGGCAACGTAAAGAAACTGCATACCCAACACAATATCAAGTCAGGAATTATGATCAGAGATAAAATGATTCTAGCTCAAAATACGAGACAGAGAAAGTCAACTTTCAATGAACGTTATACAGTTCACAGCCAGAGATGAACCCAAATATGTACCCAGAAATGACGGAGAACACAATATTCAGGCACGGTAGGAGAAAGTTCAATCATGTAAGGATATTCAGAGATGAGTTTTCATGAATTTTGTATGAAATCCCAGAGTCGGACGCGAACAGGCATTTAGAGTTTGGATTTCAGAGCTCGGCAAATGAACTGATGACACCGATGATGTAATGGAACTAGTTGAAACGTTCAGCCAGGCCTTCTCGATTCAATGACATGATTGTAGGGTAGATATAAGGCCCAATGTAAAGGTAGCCAATCCTCTCCATGCCTTCTTCTGAGAAAATAAGATAGGCCGTCAGAACGGTCTTTGAAACAATGAGAAACCGCAATTTCACCATATGTTATGCATTATAATTAATTGATTTATAGATAAAGTAGCAGTAATTATCGCGGATCGATCATCTGTTCAGTTTTGCAAGCGACGCGATCGATCATGTTTTTCGCTCCTCATGATAAGTTTTTCCCGTTTTCCCCGCATAAACCCATACTCTCGCGGTGCGTGTTCGATTTGCGATCAACTCTGCAGCGCTCATCTGGTGATGTACTGAAGAAATGTTTCAAGTTTGGAAGAGTCGATATTTGCCGATGACGTAGTCGTAAGTGACAGCTCAGCCGCAACCGAGCGGCTCCAAGCGACTGCGCTGATGACGCCGATCCCACGTGGATCGGCGCTCGTCTCCTATGTAATGTATTAACGGTCTTCCCGGTCAGGAACGCCGAGAAGGTGAAGATTTCCCCGCTCTTCTGCAAATCAGGACATTATACGCTCAAGCAGCTATCCAGAACTAAATCGCTGGCAAGCTGTGCAGTAATGGGGTCAAAATTGTGCTCGACAGGCGACACCGTGCTGTCGTACTTCACTAGTCGGCATGCAGTTCTACGCTCGCGACGAAGCAAGCCAATGAAGGTGATTCATATTTCGAACTCACGCCAGATCAATTTTACGGAGCTGAGCGGCGGCACTAAAGCCTCAGTGTTAAATCGGGCATGACAACGCAGTAACCGGGACCATTATCTGGTGCACTAATGAAGGGATCCATCGATGTCAGAGATAAAGAACGCGGGCCCTTTTCGACGTCGTCGTTCGAGTGGACGGTATCGTCACGCAGCGCGCGTTCGACCGAATTTCATGACTGCCGCATGAAAACGCGATGTGATATAACAGATTACAGCGCAGCAGTGTCCCGATGGAAGGAGTGCTTCGCTGTGCGCAGATGATAGACCAGCGAAACGTCAGTTGCAGAGCGATAACTCTTGGCGATCCTGAAGTCATCCGCCGTCGACGCAGCAACGCCGTCGCCACCTCAACGGCTTCGACATCGGAACCGCCGATCCCATTAAATCAACCAGATAAACCGTCAGCCTCGATGCATCGTTCGCGGCGCGTAAGCGCAACCGACTCTTCCTCCAGGTTGAGACAATCAAATTGCAGTACTCAACGCAGCCGCCGTCGATGGACGGCTCTGCGACTCGGGCCAGATGGTGATTCGTGCAAGGCTATCATGACGTTCCTGCCCATCAAGTGGCCTCAAACCGCCGTCCTGTGACGATGAGTGACCTGGAAACATGGACCAAATAGCCATCAGCATCCTCAACTGGAATGCTGTTTATCCGGAACAAACTCTTGAATCGATGACTTCATGGCTGGGAGGCCATCGATATCGCCATCCGGGTCCTTACGCGGAATCTTGTCTTCGTCGGGATACCGTGTCTGATGTGATACTGGGGAGGTGTCGCGATGCCTGCCGCTACAACCAGCATGCCTTCAGTTACTCGGCTGCGAACATCGAAACCATCGAGTCATCAGGCACCTGTCGGCCCAATCACCATCGCTCGCGTGTGTCCCCAGGCAAGCCATTATAACAGCAGCCTGCCAAGGCGACGTCAAACAAGTAACTCGGAGGCGAGAGCATGATTCGCCGACGTACCCAACATGAACACGAAGCCTGTGCTCAGTATGAAGAATCGGAACAGGTATTCTGCAGGAAGACGGAGACATTACGTCCTGGGCCAATACTGGCAATTACATCCCGTCGCAATCGACATCTTCCTCACCCGAAGCATGGGGAGCAACATCGCCCAGCCGATATTCGTTGACCGCTATCCGATGATTGGTCTCGTCAGCCCGGCATCGAAGAAAATCGCCAGACAGGATACGATCGCCAGTTGGGAGAGATTCCGACGGCCTTGTTGACGCAACATCGATTTCAACATGCACCTTGATTCAAGATTGGCGCAATCGGCAGCTACCGTATCGAGCTGAAACTCCCAAGGCCCGGAAGTAACATGCCGGTGTCAGATGAGTGACTCTGTACCATTGATAGACCCGCTGAACATTCAATTGCGCAACTGCATTCGAGAGCAATACCAGACGAACTGAACTGCCAGCCTTAAACCTCATATCAAACGTAAAGTAATAAGGCCAGAATGTGGACAGCAAAAACAATTTTGCCGACGAAAATCGCTCTCTCCTTTGGGTAATGTAAACCGTTCTGGATGACAAAAAAGAACTGACTAAACAGGTACATTCCGCACCGTTGATCGATGGTAACAAACAACTCTGGAATCAGTTGATAACTCCGCGAGAAGGCTCTAACGAGGTAAGTCTTCGTCAGCTCACATATCTGGGACAAAACATCGTCAGTCCACGTAAACCCATACTAACATCCATCTAAACCCCAATGGCTGGAAGTTGAAATTCTCAGCTGACAGGCATTGGCTTATATCAAATGCTCAGAAAACATGAAATTTGATTTCGATGGCATCACAAAGGCAACTGGTAATTCTATAACCCAATCTGGCGATGATTTTAATGTTACTCTCCATGACAATACTTCCTCGTGAATGAAGCGAAGTCATACTTACATCCAGTACCAGAAGATCGCTTCTGTTCCAGAGCTATGGGCCCATCGGCCTTCTCTCAGAGATTATCAAACTATTTGGCGATCCGCAATGACTCTGGCATCTGCTGCAGCTGAACATCTTGACAGGCAATTGCTCGACGTGTCGTACCAACTGTCAGTCGGCTAATGAACAGGTGGAGATGACAATCATCTGTCATGGCCTTTCTCGTCATCGATAAGTGCTGACTAACGTCAGCATGATAACACACAATTACAAGCTGCATCATTTGTCTTTCCGTATCTGGTGAATAATTAAAAACTATCACGACAGTTGCGTAATTGCAGTTTCCAGTAGTCAGGAGATCTCTGCCGGTGATACGAGAATGCACTCTGTTCAATCTATTCGCATGGATACCCATCTCCCTAATGGATAAATACTGTGCCGATGATACCTCCTGTGGCTGGGAGTAATAAGAGCGCGCAAGTACAACTGAAGAACACAGATGTTCTGTCACTGACTACTCGCCGATTGAAGATCTGTATCAATGCGGCGGAATCTTATTTCCACGCTCCAACTCTCTGGACTTCGCTAAGTGTAAATAAACCCCTGAAACAACACTTGTGGAATGGACCAAATCAGCTGGCTCCTATCTTGGTGTCGCTCACAAGACAGCAAACTGATTTTCAGGGGCAGGTTGTTTTAAAACTGTCACCCAGATGTAACGTACTGTTGAAATACCTGCCGTGATCAACAGAGGAAGATCTGAATCCTGAAAAGCCGGAAGCTGCTGTCTGCAAGCCGTCATACTTCCAGTGATTGAGTACGACATACTGATGGAAGGATATAAAACACATCACCTGAAACTCGGCGTGTTCAAACAAGTTCCTGGGATGATCTGTTACCCTCGAAGTGCAAGTATCTGAGTCAATGCGGCAGATAATGCTCATTTATCTGGTGAGTCTCAATCGGTACGGGGCACGCTGCTGGTATCAGTGCGAATCATCCGGAATCTGGTTCTACACAAGTTTCAAATTGTAGTTTTAGTTGTGGTGAGCCGTTATCAAATTTTAAACCATCAATCTCTTGGGAAACTGAATGAAAATTGAATGTATGTACACTAAGTACGCAGAGCACAGAGTGAAACAAGCTGAAGGCAACTAGTGTTGATGTGTATGTAGACAAATGAATTGAAATAAGCATGTTAAGCAAAATCAGTGGGTGTAATGCAAGACAGTAGACACGTTAGGCATGATGCATTATAATGTCGGGGAATACTGTGTGTATTAACGTTAAGGTTTCTCGTGCCGATATCTACCCTTACCGATGGAAGCAATTTAAGTCAAATTGGCTATAACGAGTGCGCTCTTGGCAGGACATTAATGGATCCCTATGGGCATCAAAAAAAATCCCATATCAGGCTCAGAAGAATATCGATCTCTTTATGAAGTCATTTATGTGGAGAATTCTCTTGTACCTTCTTTGCGCTCTTTGATGGCCTGAGCTCTAGGCATATTTTTGATGATACCTTATCTCCTTTTCAACATTCGCCATTTGCAAATACCATACCATTCAGATCATTTATATACAATCTGAGTTGTAGAATGCCTTTGCATAATTCAACTGAAGAGAATCAGATTTGCAATTTATACGGGCTGGCATTCTAGGTAAGGTAATATGAAGCATTTGAAATACTCTGGAATTCCAGGCGATGGAATTCGTTATCAGAGATATCCATTGAAGTTTAGTGTTATATGAAAACACACCTTCAATTGCAACCAGCGTAATGTATCTAGAAAATGTTCGAGAGTTCAGGAAGTTTTATCCAGAGCAGAAGATAACAAGGTGAACCATCTTTGTAGCTGGAATTACATGTAGGGTGCATGTCCATGACTCGGTCATTATGTAATGCCACGTTACAATTTTGACATAACTCATGAGATAATTCGGCTAGAGAGCGATATTCAACTGGTGCCTGCCTTTCTTCGTTATGCTTAACAACTCGTTTAACGCTCTGAACTTCATGAAAGTCACCAACTAACATTATAGTCACCCAAACTTTAGATGTAAAATCATTAAGTCTCGGTAATTTTAGTAGAAGTTTATTTCATTGCTCTGAGCAATTATTTATATTATCGCATTGGAGCGTATTCAACTATATTTGGTATACTACTGAAATAAACCTTGCAAAACTGACTATTTCTCGCTATAATGTCGAACCATTCAACAAACATTATATTCATTTAGTTATATAGATGTTGTATGAATAAACCTTCGAAAAATACACAACCAGTCACTCTTACTTTCTATTGAAAACATATTCTACATTTTACTATGTGATAGATACATTAGGTAAATTTGAAGATATAACATGAGAATGCATGCTAAAATATGGCCTATACACTGTAATGAAATTATTATTCATGTTTCTATGTAAATGTCAAGACAAATACTGGGTAATATGGCCTAAAACGATAAGAAAACGAGATATATATGGTATATTAGATCGCAGAGAAGAGTAGTTATAAAAATATCAATTCTTTGTAGAAGCGTACGGGAAGAAAATGTAATAGTTAATGTATGATAAATTCTTATAGGAAACAGAGTATGTATATGCTCATTCGGCAAATATGTCATTAATTTAGCGATAATCAACAAGGTATGTGGCGAATTGACCAATGTAATCGAAACAGTAGACGTATAAATCAGCAAGTTGTTTGCTTGTTCGCTAAGCGTAACCTCGATTTCTTGACACAGGTATCATGATTTCCTTTAGTTAAGCAGACGATGATCTGCACGTTCTTCAAGTGACTAAATTTGGTACTGTGGGCAATACAGCAAGTAATGCAATGCAGATGTGCACGCTACCTTCTTTTGTAAGATGGCAATGATTTGAAAATCGAAGAGATCGTTGATATTGTCAAATTTCGAGTGAAATCACGTAATTTACTTGATTTGTTTATATTCTAGTGACTCACCGAAACGCAAAGAAGAACAAGATCGTTGTATAGTGAATTATAATGTTTTCATTATTGAATGTACATATGACATCCAGCAGTGTTTCAGGCAACTAGCGCAGTATGTTTTGTGGAGATATTGTATTAAATGGAAATCGAATACCTTCTTGATGCCGTAATAATAAGTGGAAGATAGGCAAACCTGGAGCTGCGTTTGTAATGGAGTCGTCGAGATGAAGTTTCGTCAATGAATAGACCCAGTTGTTAGCGGAAACCGACGTTAAATCATGTCTCTCGAGATGTTATTTAAAGAGAGTTGATATGGCTTTCATGTGCATACTACCAGATGTATCAACGTATCTTAGCAGAATGTAACTAGTTAGTCTAAACGCAGCAAAGGCACTTTATGGGAGTATATGTCGCACACATACAATGTAATCCGATCATTCCTCAACTCCAAACTGGAATCAGGGATATCACCTAAATCTCGGATAAACCTGAAAATGATCGCATGATAAAATATCTTCTGCTTGATATTTAATATCGATATCGTAATGTGGGATTCATTATAATGTAAGTACGCGGCAAATCTGCATCGCGAAATTAATTAAATGCACTATGTTGAAATTTGACAAATTGAACGAGTGTAACATGGGAGATATCAGTTAGCTATGATGACTGTGCGCTGTCAGATTGATTTAGATGATATTGGAGCACGCAAACCAAACGAATAGAGACATTCTGTATGGAGCAATAACCGGTCGTGGATTGTCATAGGGACGGATTATCGATCTGTGGACGTAACCAGCTGGATAAAATTTTGCCAGAGCGGCTCATCTATACGTAAACGGAACTAAATGCAGGGTGGTCTTCGGCAGCTCTTATTTTAATTTGTGTCTGGAGACGGATTATTTTCGCCTGCCTGCTCGCCCCAAGTACTTTCGCCCAGGCAACTGGCGATTTTCAGTCGCGGCGAGGTATCGTCACATTCAGTAATAATGCATCTT
>JASCZW010004271.1:0-79097 GCA_034211315.2 Aedes japonicus | reverse complement strand
CAGAAAGCTAAACAAAATTGCTACCCGTGTAGCAGGAATTTCAGTAACCGAAACATCGATCGAAGTGAAGCTTCAGTATCTATTAGATCACACAGCAACGAGAATTAATATTGCGAATCAAGATAAACTGGGCAGTTTTTCTCGTACTAAGTTACTCAACGTTACGATGACAGTCAAATGGGGATTCAGCTCGGGGCATTCCGAATATAAGCAGCTATTTAGTTCTGATGATGGATCCAGAACGGACTCAAGCATCTTCGTAACATCCATTGTTCCGATCAATGTTCGGTCTGATGGAAAGTTCATCTTTCAGAATCCTCGGTCGTCTTCAACCCGGTATTGTCTCGTCCGCTCCGTATTCAGATGATAAATGAAACTGCAGGAAAAGATTATGTCGACCGTCATATCAGCAGACACAATAGCAGCGTAACCAGCTGCTTGCCGCGACCAGCTGAGCATTCCTGGGTACCGCCAGCTGATGCTGGGTACCGCCGGCTACTGCGCCGGCCCACCGGGAGATCCGCGCAGCTCCAATGCTGCCGAACGAATAGAGGCATATCTGTTCGGAAATGTGTCTTTTATGATGGCATCGGGTACCATTGCATGAACAAAGGGGTATCAACTAAAGCAATGTGAATCAAATTCATTAAAAGGGAGGGAATCAGATGTTCGCCAAACACTAGCGTGAAACAGAATCTACCTCTCGAGAACAAATAATAAGAAGAAGAAGACGATGGGAGACGTCTCTTGCTTAGATTTGAAAACTGTAGCTAGGAAATTTGGTTAATTTACTCTGCGAATCGAAATTATAAGACATCACCTTACATTTACGTTATTTTTAATGAGCTAATGTTAAAAATCAATTAACTTGATTACTAAAACTCATACGTAGAATTATTTCCAATCGATTGGTGCAAACGATATGAAAATCGTTTATGCAATGACTCAGTTATTATCGCTCAAAATCTCCATAACGACCCGTAACGCGGTCGATTTCAGAAATTTTAGAACGGCGCCCCAGTATAGAAATGAAAGACGTAGTCCTACGTCAAAAAAATCTAGTATAAAATCGGTTTCAGAAACAGTTCGTGGTGTGCGCTACATAAAAGTTAGGCTGTTCACATTTACCAGCACCATAATATGAGATGCGTTGTATGCTGATTACTTTAGAAGGGCTCCAAAGGCGAAAAGACTGTTTTCTTTCATAACTGATGTTATTACTCAAATAATAAAGGCTCCGGAGATCATATGGAATTCAAATTTGTATGCTCTTATTTGCTCTCTAAGAAATAAATTCATATTTAATGTACAATCAATGAACTAACTAGACCAAAACTGCACCTTTGGATGTTTGGATTCGATGCATATAATGAAACTGTTTATGTCCCAATAAATAATAAATACACTTAAACAAATATTTTTATTTTATTTTTAAGACTGACTAGAAAATAATTGATAAAATTTAGATGCTAAGCAATGAGTTGTAACAAGGTCTACAGTTTGATTGATGATAAATAAACAAAAGTCTGGCAGACGTAACAAATTGAAAAATAATCGTAGAATTTCGCTGCGAAAAACAAATGAACATATAAATTGATGGATAAATAAGTGTTACGCGATTAATAAAAAACTGGCTCTCATATTTGTCTTTGAAGCGATGCAAATTCTGAAATGTGCACTCTCCCGTGCTTAAACGTTCCAGAACGTTGCATGTACAGTGAGGCTGATGCAAAATTTGAAATATTTGCTCCCTAAGCAACTGACGCCAATTTGGGTCCTGATAGTCCCCAAAAAATTTTTACACATTTGGTTTTAATTTGGCTTTGCACACGCTATTCAAAGTTTGTATGGGAATTAGTTTGAAGAATCTCAAACTTACATTTCAGATCCCTAACATCTTGATATTATGTGCTTAAACCAAATCTTATATACATTCATATAGTGTAAGTTGTCAACTATCAAAATGCCGAAGATACCTGACATGTAAATTTTATACAAAAATAGTTATTCAATAAAACATAAAATCCAAACTTTAGGTATGATTCTTATTTTTGTTTTCTTATTATTTATATGTTTTTTATATTTTATATTCATATATTTTATGTATTTTATTTTATTTATATTATTATATTTTTTTATATATTTTATATTTATATATTTTTCATGCATAACATATTTTTACTTCTTATTTTTATGTTTGATGAATAACTATTTTTGTATAAAATTTACAGGTCAGGTATCTTCGGCATTTTGATAGTTGACAATTTACACTATACGAATGTATATAAGATTTGGTTTAAGGACAAAATATCAAGATGTTGAGGATCTCTAAATGTAAGTTTGAGATTCTTCATACTAATTCCATACAAACTTTGAATAGCGTGTGCAAAGCCAAATTAAAACCAAATGTATTAAAATATATGGGGACTATCAGGACCCAAATTGGCGTCGATTAAGCTTAGGGAGCAAATATTTCGAATTTTGCATCAGCCTAATGTACAGCCTTCTTTAATTTGTGCACATTCGGCTAGAAACTGACAATGCACATGTCATTTGAAGTTTACAAGAAAATTTCTATGGAAAAAGCAAATTTTTCGTTCAATATATTCTAGTTTTCTTATTGACCCTTCTAATGAAAGTTTGTTAACCAATTCTCAACATAATAATTTTTGTCTGCTGAGCAGTTGATCGAGCTTAATAATGAAACACTAGCGAATACAAGTTAAATTATTTTATTCAAATTATTCAAATAATAACCGAGACTCAGGTAACAAATGGAAATTTTGCCAAAAATATGCAACAGAGATATCAACACAAATAACAGACGAGGTTAATTAAGTTCGTGGAGTAACTAACATCTATTGTTCTTTATATTTATTCATATTTATTCATGATTCCTAACAGAATTGTAGCTAAGAAAATTGTCTCTTTTTGACGCTGAGTGGTACGCCGATAATGAACTTTTAGAGCTGTGCAAACAAAAAAGTGAACATTCGTTTACTCGTTTCAATACAAACTTCCCAAGAAACCACGAGGCTGTAATAGCGTGCATATATAGGGCATATGTATTACATCTAGTGCATCATTGAAGTTGAATTAAAGCTGAAAAGGGCCCCACTAAGGTCGAACTAATGCTGTATCTTTTGTAATGCCATAAGACATTGCTAAAGCAGCATTATTACGTGTGTAATGCATCACTACATTTCAAGCTTATCTAACGCTTTACTACCTGACAACTGTTGAATTGATGCGATCTCGCATCACCGATGTTGGTTTTGGGTTGAATAAGTGCAATAATATAATGCTTGTGGTTACTTGGGTTTATACTGGTTATGCACAGTTAGTTGCAGCAGACAAAATTGTGCTTACATTTTGGAAGGATTATAAGCATATTATTTGAAATAGTTTAAGCAAAAATTTGCATCAGCCTTTTGTATAGGTACATTTATATATATTCATTTATTATATGGTTATTGTTGAACTCTTCGATTTGTGTAGTTTCAATTTGCAAATGAAAACAAAAGTTAGTACCCTGTCAAAAAATTGATTGTATCTTGGGCAATTTTTTTGTTCGCGCCTTTAGCAAAATTGATGAAAAATTAATTGAGTTTTCACTCACAAAATAAACAAATAATTAAATCTTCGTAAAATGCAGACCTACTGTTATATGCGTTACGGGAATTTATTGAGCATTGCTTTAACCAGAAGTACACATCAGGCAATTTCCTCTCCATACTCTCAATTAGTGTGAACGGCTACACCAATTCAATTTACGGGATGCTGTCTGCTCTTGTCGTAATTATGTTTGTGCTTTCGTTCTTTTCGAGTCTAGCAATTTACTCTGATGACAATTGATGAAGCGTCAAGAGCAACTGCAAAAGTAATTAAGCAAATTCAAAACGAAATTAAGAGGTTGATAAAGTTCACTTGCAATTAAATGCTAATTTGGAAATAATTAAACCATTAAGGAGTCAAACACAGAATTAGTGCAATCGTAGCACAATCAAGGGTTGAATTTGTAAATTAATTAGGGGGATTTTAAAGTATGCCTTTAAAAATAATATTTTGTGATGATTTGTGATCAAAGTAGTTGTTACTTTCCCAATTGAAAAGACATTCTGGAAAATAGAATTTTCAATATTTTTCTTCCATTGCTTTATCAGCCGTTATACATGAAACAAACCTCGTTCTATGACACCAGTACTCTCAACAAGTGTCCATCATCAACTAGTGTGATGCTTGGTGTTAAGTGTCCTTGTTGGCCCAAGGCTCTGAGAACGATGGTCTAAAACACAGCTCAAGCTGTTTTTGAAAGGTTACTCCCAGAAAATTTATGTGTGAAAGTTCCCAAGTAACCACGAGGCTGTAATAGCGTGCATATATAGGGCATATGTATTACGTCTAGTGCATCATTGAAGTTTGATTAAAGCTGAAAAGGGCCCCACTAAGATCGAACTAATGCTAAATCTTTTGTAATGCCATAAGACATTGCTAAAGTAGCATTATTGCATTAGTAATGCCTCACTACATTATTAAGCTAATCTAATGCTTCATTATTTGACAACTGTTGAATTGATCCGATCCCGCATTACCGATGTTGATTTTGGGTTGAATAAGTGCAATAATATAATGCTTGTGGTTACTTGGGTTGAGTCTTTGATTTATGGATTGGCGACAGAAATAAAGTAAGGAAATCTCAGCTCCAGTTTCAAAGTTAAATTAAAGTTTTTGGCATGATAGCACACATACATCATAATTTAAAGCATCGTTTGCATATTCATTTTTACCCCCAAACAATAAGAGATCATAAAATGCCAAAGCCAACATCTGCCCTGCTTTGAAATTCCAAACTTATTGATGAAATCAAGGCAACGAAAAATAAATCAACGCACATCAGTACTTTATGACCAGGGAAGTCGAAAATATGTCCGTTCTCTTGAGGCGTCTCAACTCATCCGAAGCGGAGAATAGACCTGAATCTATATAGATTCAAGTTTAAACTTAACAATCTTAAAAACAACAAAGACGAATATTAAATCAATGAGCATTTTAAATTTATATCAAAATTTGGATTAGTTTGTATAACGCGTTTTGAATTTTGAAAATTGTGTTGATTCTGACTCCTTCACAACCCCGAAAATTTATAAGTTATTTCGAGCTAAATTTCTAAAAAGAGTTCAGAAAATTTGAAGAAGAATTCCGAGGATAATTTCATCAAAACCTACTGAGAACTTCACCGCAGTTCAAAAGAAACATCCATGGGTAATTTGAGGTTAAACTTAAGAATTGGATTGACATTGATAGTATTCCAAGGCATTGAAATTCCATGGAAATTTTTGAAATTTTCTGAAGGTATGGCAAAAGAATGTAAGCAACTACAGTACAGACAAAATTTACAAATGCATCTATCGTTTTGAACTGAATTGAACTTGAATTTATAAATTTTCAAATACAGTCTAATAAATGTTTTTAATACTTTCTAAAATGGTTGATCAGATGTAATTTTGAAAACTGTGTTTCAAAATTTCTAAACTCAACACAGTTTAAAGTTCAGGTTACTTGTGAGCTACTGTCAAAATTTTGGCTCAATCCGACTAAAAGGGAACAACAAAATTACTTTAAGTTTTGTTTTTCAGTTCCGCTGTTTTTATAACAGAGGTTGTTAGAATTTAGATCGCGGATGTTGTTAACATAACTGAACAACATAACAAAGATCCTCTAGAGATAACAAAATATAGCAAACTATGGTATACATCAGCCTTGGTAAAAACACCGGACCGTTCTGCACGAGAGCAGAACTTGACTGCAAACACACCACTCAGTGGCTGAAATTCGCCACTTCAGTTTCGTGCTTACAGATGAACCCGCAACGCAATGCACGCGACACGAGTGTACACGCTCGTGTATTGCTTCTGACACCGGGTCTGATTTTTGGAAAAATACACGAGCCGAGTGGCTACGATAACAAGAAAGCTCTCAACATACACCCAGTATGACACTGGTTGCCACGGATAGAGCAATGCTAGTTGGATGATTCTTAAAATTTGATAATTAGCTTATTGGTTTGTTTTCTTGGCTGTTGAGTGACGGGCGCATAAGTTGATTGAATTTAACAAGCACGGCTCGGTTAGAAAGAAAAAAAATAAACCACGCGTGTATTCTGCAATCGGACAAAATCGGAAACACTCGGCTGTGGTGTTTGCCGAAGCATCAGTCACGGTGTCCAAAGCCAAACCACGAGCACTGACATTGCTGTTGTACCCACCGGTGTTGGGTGTTAGCCTGGATGCACGGAGTCAAAGAGGCGAACATAATGCACGCACTAGCGTGGTGCAAAGTAGCTCGGCGTGCAGTGTAGTGTTTGGACATGGCTGCTTCCCACTCCACCCACGAAAAACACCCCCAGACCATCACATTTCCTCCTCCATGCTTCATCGTGCCTTGAATGTGGCGCTCCTGAAGCTCCTCTCCCGATCTGCACCAAACACGAACCCGCCGCTTTCGGCTAAACAGCTCGAATTTCGTCCGTTCAGAGAACCGTTTTCCAGAACTCTAGAGGCTTATCAGCATGCTCCTTAGCAAACTTAAGCAGTTTGGCTTTGTTTGCCTTGCTGATAAATGGGCGCTTCCGGGCAAGTTTGCTATTCAACCCCTGTGCTACGAGACGGCGACGATCAGTTCGACCGGAAACTGATAACTGAAGGGTTTCCTGGATCTCGCGGACAGTTACCTTCGGGTTCTTCTTGACTTCGCGCATGATCTTGGTGTCCGTTCTCGCATCCGTTTTCCGCTTCCTGCCTCTGCCAGGGCGATCCACTACTGATTTAAACGTTTTAAGCTTCAGAAGAATTTTGCCAACCGCTGCCTTACTGATACTCTACTTCTTAGCGACAGCCCGGTGCGATTCACCGTTTTGCACATCACGAACGACCAATTTTAGGAAACACAAGAGAATTGCTTTCGAAAGCACTGCGTTCTCCATTTTTTCAATTGAATCAAATGCGATCACGTATACAAATGCACAAGGTTGAGCCGTTTGCTTCAAAACATGTCAAAATATCAAAATATAAACAATCGAGGGGTCTTCCAATGTAAACTTATCGAAAACATATCGATTTTTGAAGAAGGCACTTTATTTTGTCACTGTTTTTTTTTCAACACAAATTGATTTTTTTTCTTTAAGTTAAACTCCTTTTTTTCAGTATTCCATAAGTGAATCTTAAAAAACATATAAAAAATAAAATAAGAAAAAAACTACACTGTGTTTACTTTAATTTGAACCAAGTAAATGAGAGAAATTGAAAAAACGAAGAGGTCTGCACTTTATTTTGCCTATCAGTGTAATTTGTTATAAGTATGTTTTACAATTATCCAGATGAAAATGTTTTGAACAAATTTATGTCATACTCAGTTAGTCGTAACAGGGTTTGCTATAATTTTGTAATTTTTATGGTATACGCATCTGATCGGGAATCCATCCTTTGAGTACTGACTGAATGTCGAATATGACAATTATGTATGAGAGACTGTAGATGAATTTAATATTTTTGACACCAATAACCCAAAATAGCCAACACCAATAACGCCAAAATAAAACTTTTTGATTGAAAATCAAATCCTTTAAAAAATCTCAAAAATAAACGTTGGACAACTGTTATAAGAAATGTGAATGGAATTTTGATAAAATTTCCAAGGATATATTTAGAAGCGTTTTAAAAAAATAATCGGAACTCTGTCTCTGTTAAGTGAATGCAGATGGGAACACAATGTTTTAACAAGCAGTATATTTTGGATATTTACCTTCGAATTTTATTAGTTTGATTCTTAGACAAATATTTTATTCAACGAGTCCTGCATTGCGACTTTAATCGATTAATTAAAATATTTGTAGAAAAGAATAGATAAATAATAGTTTCAGCAGAATCCTAGAAGGTTTGAGCGGTTTAGTGGAATACCTGTAACTAGAAATGAGAAGAAAAAATAGTATTTTCCATTTAATTCCAACTACCTTTGCTTATCTTGCTTGTTCTTCTCATTTCTAGTTTCAGCAGGTTAACAATATTTTCAATAAAAGTAAACTCCACGTGCCACAAGATTTCCCCCTTTATTATTGAATAACATTTTAAAAATAACACGAGTTATTTACCAAATTTCAAAACTTGGATAAACTTTGTTATCATCAAATTCAATAAATTTTAATATACAAAACATTATGAACAATAATCTTCATTTCATTTCATTGGTAGCGTTGTGAGTAGAGTATGCACTGATTTTTTTTCTTGAGTGGAGCTGCATGACAGCTTGTTTGTCAAGGCTGAACCCTTTACCAACATTGCTCATTACTAGGACGAATACCATGGTCACCCTAGCATATGCCGACCACGCACCATTTGAAGTATTAGATATTTTATATTCGTATTTTATAAAAGATGTGGAATATCCCATGTCATAGTACCCACCTGAGTAAAGTCTTACATCATAAAGGTATCAATTCGGAAACATATTTTGATATCAACATCAAATTAAAATCTTAATTGGATTTCACTTCACAATTGTCAAATTTGATATCAAACTTAGTTTTCATTTTGTTGTAATCTTGCGTTCACTTTTCTCTAAAAAATTAGTTTTGTTTTATTGTCTTGACAGATCATCAAGAGGAATACTCATTTTGCTAGGAAAAAATTTACAGCAAAGTAACTTTTCAATTTGCTCTCACTGATAGCAGAATCAGTTTTAAATTTGATGTTTGCTGTCAATTTTGATCTTTTAAACGTTAAAACGACCAAAACGACAGCAACCAGAGTAATCATTATCGGCAACATCACAACATCATGTTTAGTTTTCTATTTGATCTCAGACTCTACTCGGGCATTCCTGCAATATTGAACCCAACAACTATGAATCAATTTCAAATTAAAGATGTAAGTAGAATATTATATAATTATTTCGAACACTTCCTGGAAACGATGTTCAGAATACTGTCTATGTTGAAAGTGCTGAAGTCTCCTCCAAAAATGACTCTTAAATTACTAGATGCATTTCATCAATAGTTCAATATTACAATTACCTTTTGAGGATGGCACACAGGCCCATTATGCAGTCTATGTCGACAACTAGTGGCACTAAAGTCAAACCCAACAAATAATATGATTTCAAAAATTCAACTGATTATATGTCCACTAATCTATGAGTATTGAGGTTTTTATATTAATATAATTGAATATAAGAAGATAATTGTATTTCAAATAGCTACTAAATAAGTGAACAGAAAATGCAAATGGAATCAATAAATCAACAACTGGGCAATCAAATTTAGCCTTTGTGAAATGGATTCGGAAACGCAATCATCTCCTGAAAAAAGCAGTCAATCCAGCCTTTGGCCATTGGGAAATAACCTCTGGAAAATTACGTCGAGGAAATTATCTCTGGAAAATGAATTTTAGGAAATAGCATCCGAAAAATACGGGAAAGCAATAATTTCCCGAAAAAATAAGAGCAAAGACCAGCTCACAAAAATGGCATCTTTTGAATGGGCTGCAAAAATTTTTTTCAGAGAAGTAATTATTTCCCGGAAACAAAAAGGACAAAGATCTCTGGAAAATTAGTCAACCCGGGAAATGACCTCTGGGGAAAGGATTCCTGGAAATGGCGTCTAGGACATAGCATCAGAAAAATAGTTCCCGGAAAACAATCAATTTCCCAAAAAAAGGAGGACAGATATCCGCTCTGAAAAATTAGTCATTCCGGAAAATGGCTTCTGGGAAATGGTTCCCGGGAAATAGCATCTGGGAAAAGGCCCCAGGAAAATGATTTTAGGAAAGCATACATTTTCCGAAAAAAAAAAAACGAGAACAGAGATCCGTTTGGAAAATTAGTCATTTCGGGATGTGGGCCTTTAAAAATGGCCTCTAAAAAATGGCCACTAGGAAATGAATTCTAAGAAACGCTTTTTCGTGAAATAGTGCTAAACTAAATACCGATATGCAATAGTTTAGAATTTGAATAATGTCTATAGACTGGGAATTGATTTTTTGAAATCCAGGATGTCGGCTTCCCGTTGCCATACCGAGAAAAAAGGTCCCCCTCCACGCTAATTTAAATCCTGGCCCATGTCTTAATAATGTCTAGTTATGATATGCAGCGATTGAGTATATTTATCATCCTAACTCAATAAATGATTGAGTTATAAACTACATTTAACCATGTATGGGTATAGATCAGCTTATCATATCGTTCGCTATTAAACACGACGAAAAAAATAAAGGAAAACTAACTTTCAACAGACACAAATTCTCGAGCGAAGTGAATGTAATGTCGTTCTCTCTTCTTAGCGTTTTCAAGCATGTTGCTTTCGCAATATACTTATTGCTTGCTCTCTACTTTGTGTTCTAAATGCACGTCCACAGGTATTAATTGACTGCTTTTGATGTCAGGTACAATTTTTGCATTCGTATAATTGTATGGCAAGTACAATCATACCCTATGCCCAAGGAGTTGAAAAATTTTTCCCAACGAAAAATTCCTAGACTAGACCGGGAATCGAACTCAGCCACCTCCAGCATGCCGCGCCTTTATCGACTGTGCTAAAAACTTACAATGGAAAAAATACCGTACAATTCCGAAGAGATAGTGTTTCATTTCAAATAAGAAATATATTAGGGAAAAACCCTGGGGGGTGCCTACATAATTCTGGAGGGGGCCTGGCCCCCTAGGCACCCCCTTTTTTTTCTTTAAGTTAAACTCCTTTTTTTTCAGTATTCCATAAGTGAATCTTAAAAAACATATAAAAAATAAAATAAGAAAAAAAAACTACACTGTGTTTACTTTAATTTGAACCAAGTAAATGAGAGAAATTGAAAAAACGAAGAGGTCTGCACTTTATTTTGCCTATCAGTGTAATTTGTTATAAGTATGTTTTACAATTATCCAGATGAAAATGTTTTGAACAAATTTATGTCATACTCAGTTAGTCGTAACAGGGTTTGCTATAATTTTGTAATTTTTATGGTATACGCATCTGATCGGGAATCCATCCTTTGAGTACTGACTGAATGTCGAATATGACAATTATGTATGAGAGACTGTAGATGAATTTAATATTTTTGACACCAATAACCCAAAATAGCCAACACCAATAACGCCAAAATAAAACTTTTTGATTGAAAATCAAATCCTTTAAAAAAATCTCAAAAATAAACGTTGGACAACTGTTATAAGAAATGTGAATGGAATTTTGATAAAATTTCCAAGGATATATTTAGAAGCGTTTTAAAAAAATAATCGGAACTCTGTCTCTGTTAAGTGAATGCAGATGGGAACACAATGTTTTAACAAGCAGTATATTTTGGATATTTACCTTCGAATTTTATTAGTTTGATTCTTAGACAAATATTTTATTCAACGAGTCCTGCATTGCGACTTTAATCGATTAATTAAAATATTTGTAGAAAAGAATAGATAAATAATAGTTTCAGCAGAATCCTAGAAGGTTTGAGCGGTTTAGTGGAATACCTGTAACTAGAAATGAGAAGAAAAAATAGTATTTTCCATTTAATTCCAACTACCTTTGCTTATCTTGCTTGTTCTTCTCATTTCTAGTTTCAGCAGGTTAACAATATTTTCAATAAAAGTAAACTCCACGTGCCACAAGATTTCCCCTTTATTATTGAATAAAATTTTAAAAATAACACGAGTTATTTACCAAATTTCAAAACTTGGATAAACTTTGTTATCATCAAATTCAATAAATTTTAATATACAAAACATTATGAACAATAATCTTCATTTCATTTCATTGGTAGCGTTGTGAGTAGAGTATGCACTGATTTTTTTTTCTTGAGTGGAGCTGCATGACAGCTTGTTTGTCAAGGCTGAACCCTTTACCAACATTGCTCATTACTAGGACGAATACCATGGTCACCCTAGCATATGCCGACCACGCACCATTTGAAGTATTAGATATTTTATATTCGTATTTTATAAAAGATGTGGAATATCCCATGTCATAGTACCCACCCGAGTAAAGTCTTACATCATAAAGGTATCAATTCGGAAACATATTTTGATATCAACATCAAATTAAAATCTTAATTGGATTTCACTTCACAATTGTCAAATTTGATATCAAACTTAGTTTTCATTTTGTTGTAATCTTGCGTTCACTTTTCTCTAAAAAATTAGTTTTGTTTTTATTGTCTTGACAGATCATCAAGAGGAATACTCATTTTGCTAGGAAAAAATTTACAGCAAAGTAACTTTTCAATTTGCTCTCACTGATAGCAGAATCAGTTTTAAATTTGATGTTTGCTGTCAATTTTGATCTTTTAAACGTTAAAACGACCAAAACGACAGCAACCAGAGTAATCATTATCGGCAACATCACAACATCATGTTTAGTTTTCTATTTGATCTCAGACTCTACTCGGGCATTCCTGCAATATTGAACCCAACAACTATGAATCAATTTCAAATTAAAGATGTAAGTAGAATATTATATAATTATTTCGAACACTTCCTGGAAACGATGTTCAGAATACTGTCTATGTTGAAAGTGCTGAAGTCTCCTCCAAAAATGACTCTTAAATTACTAGATGCATTTCATCAATAGTTCAATATTACAATTACCTTTTGAGGATGGCACACAGGCCCATTATGCAGTCTATGTCGACAACTAGTGGCACTAAAGTCAAACCCAACAAATAATATGATTTCAAAAATTCAACTGATTATATGTCCACTAATCTATGAGTATTGAGGTTTTTATATTAATATAATTGAATATAAGAAGATAATTGTATTTCAAATAGCTACTAAATAAGTGAACAGAAAATGCAAATGGAATCAATAAATCAACAACTGGGCAATCAAATTTAGCCTTTGTGAAATGGATTCGGAAACGCAATCATCTCCTGAAAAAATCAGTCAATCCAGCCTTTGGCCATTGGGAAATAACCTCTGGGAAATTACCTCGAGGAAATTATCTCTGGAAAATTTATTTTAGGAAATAGTATCTGAAAAAATACGGGAAAGCAATAATTTCCCGAAAAAATAAGGGCAAAGACCAGCTCACAAAAATGGCATCTTTTGAATGGGCTCTAAAAAATGTTTTCAGAGAAGTAATTATTTCCCGGAAACAAAAAGGCCAAAGATCTCTGGAAAATTGGTCAACCCGGGAAATGACCTCTGGGGAAAGGATTCCTGGAAATGGCGTCTGAGACATAGCATCAGAAAAATAGTTTCCGGAAAACAATCAATTTCCCAAAAAAGGAGGACAGATATCCGCTCTGAAAAATTAGTCATTCCGGAAAATGGCTTCTGGGAAATGGTTCCCGGAAATAGCATCTGGGAAAAGGCCCCAGGAAAATGATTTTAGGAAAGCATACATTTTCCGAAAAAAAAAACGAGAACAGAGATCCGTTTGGAAAATTAGTCATTTCGGGATGTGGGCCTTTAAAAATGGCCTCTAAAAAATGGCCACTAGGAAATGAATTCTAAGAAACGCTTTTTCGTGAAATAGTGCTAAACTAAATACCGATATGCAATAGTTTAGAATTTGAATAATGTCTATAGACTGGGAATTGATTTTTGAAATCCAGGATGTCGGCTTCCGTTGCCATACCGAGAAAAAGGTCCCCCTCCACGCTAATTTAAATCCTGGCCCATGTCTTAATAATGTCTAGTTATGATATGCAGCGATTGAGTATATTTATCATCCTAACTCAATAAATGATTGAGTTATAAACTACATTTAACCATGTATGGGTATAGATCAGCTTATCATATCGTTCGCTATTAAACACGACGAAAAAAATAAAGGAAAACTAACTTTCAACAGACACAAATTCTCGAGCGAAGTGAATGTAATGTCGTTCTCTCTTCTTAGCGTTTTCAAGCATGTTGCTTTCGCAATATACTTATTGCTTGCTCTCTACTTTGTGTTCTAAATGCACGTCCACAGGTATTAATTGACTGCTTTTGATGTCAGGTACAATTTTTGCATTCGTATAATTGTATGGCAAGTACAATCATACCCTATGCCCAAGGAGTTGAAAAATTTTTCCCAACGAAAAATTCCTAGACTAGACCGGGAATCGAACTCAGCCACCTGCAGCATGCCGCGCCTTTATCGACTGTGCTAAAAACTTACAATGGAAAAAATACCGTACAATTCCGAAGAGATAGTGTTTCATTTCAAATAAGAAATATATTAGGGAAAAACCCTGGGGGGTGCCTACATAATTCTGGAGGGGGCCTGGCCCCCTAGGCACCCCCTGTAGTTACGCCAATGGTGATCTGGACGCGATGGGTGGGCCTACGCCATCAGCATTGAGATGGCTACCAAAAACATATCCTGGCGTGGTAGTATCACATCTTGAATATTTTGATTTAATGCCGCGTCACATATCTGGCATTGATGCACTGATTTTACATATGTGATCCAACGGACATCCTGTCTTGGAGCATTGAATGCTGGTGCAGTGGGGCTCTTTTCTTAGCGTTCCCTGACATGATGAGCCGTAAGCGTGGCTACGTGGATTATAAATCTAGCTAGACAGGTATACACAATGTGTTCAAGATTATTGACATTCGTAGGGAAGTGACTGTTGGATTCACTGAAAAGAAGTTTTATTGAAACTACGAACGTGGCACCATTCTTTTTTTGTTATTTCTCATTTTAAAGAGCTATAATAAAAATACCACACATTATAACAACGGTATACAAACAATCTTATAACGGCTTCATTCTCGATATTTTTTCAATAATAGATAGGGTATAGGAGTGACGAAGCTTTACTTTGCCACCGAAAAGAGAATTTTATAGCTGACAAAGACTTAAATAATTATTGTTAGGCTGCACTTGCATGTCAGACTTTTAACCGATTAAACGACTTAGAAATAAATATTAGACAAATAAAGAGAAGGTAATGAACGGAAAAGCAAACGTAAACGGTTCTACAACAAAACTATAGAATTTAATTGAATAACGCAGAAGACAAGAACGGACTAATGCGAACAATGTGATAGTTCATTCAAACGTGGTCAGACGAGGTATGCAGTGATGAATTTCAGAGCACATAAGAACTAGACATCTTTTAACTAAATTACTAAAAACGACTGAAGAAGTTACGAAATGCCCACTAAAATGTTTAACATAAATAGACGCAACGACCTCCCAAACTCTTTTAAAAGAAACTTCTCTCTCATAAGTCCCACCAGAAAACAATAAAAATTATACTGTTGGGACTACTGAGACGCCAGACATTACTAAAACTGATAGAATTCAAATATCTCAACGATATAATCAACTATATTTTTGATTCGAGAAAACTGCTCAAACAGATCTTTACAGTCATAAATGACATTCTAAACTAAAAAAGGCGAAACGACACCATACAAAACATGAACATGACTGAGAGAAAGGGCAAGCAAACTTGAAAATGTAACACCATTTGAGGCAGTGTCAATAGCGTCTCTATGGACGGCATGATCCTTGCACGGCTGGTGAAAAACTTCAAAAGGAGTTAGGTTATATCATTCTAACGCACAAGGAACAATACAATAGCGTCTTATTTTTGGTTCACGAAAGCTTCTTCGGAAGACTCTCATAACACATAAATGACACATTTCACGGTCTAAACTACAAAAGGCTTGTATACTTGTATAAACTTGTATACGTAACACTGACTAACAAAATAACAAAAAGACAATTGAAGAAACAGACGAACGGACTCAAAATTCTCAAACGTGGCTCCTTCCGAATCATTTGCAACGGCGTCTTCTTGGATGAAATGTTCCGTGTACGGCTGGCAAAATGATTCGAAAGGATCTACGCAACGATATCATCAAAGGCCTGGCGTCGACGTTTCTATTCTATACAGAATCCCGCCAGCAAATCTTATAAAAAAAAATTGAACTAAAACTCAAAAGTCAAAAAAATTTCTTTAAAATTTGAAATCGGAAAATTAATTAATAACAATTGTAATTCATTTGTTCTCCTATAAAGTGAACCCTCAAAGTCCTGATTCAAAAACCAAGTGAAGCCATTAAATCTGAAGGGTGCTCTCTGAATGGAACATTTTCCCTTCATTTGTTCAAGTGACACACCAAACAGAACCAAAAGGTTACGACTTTCATGTACTCACCTACATTACTATAAAAAGATTTTTCTTCCGAACATCAATAATTAGTCTTTCATTTCCATGTGCCATTGTTCGTATTTTTTATCACTTACTTTTAACCGTTTCTTTTAACTAGGGCAGAAAGTAACAGCAATCGTATGGGATAACATAATAATGATGCTGTGGTTGAACGCAACCACATACAACATTCATTTGATTTAAAGAAAAGATGATGTTGTTTTGAGAAGGAAATAATTTCTCATCACCATGAGGCTCTAGGAGTAGACAGCATTTTTTTGCTAGAACAAAGTTGTGGAGAGAAAGTATTGATAGTTCCGTTAGCTCACGGCAGGCTGTGAAAATTGAATAGAAGTAGTTTGAAATTGAGCGGAGGGCATTGTGAGGTAGTATTCCGAAACAGGAAACACAAACTTTTGCCAAGCATATCCATGCGGGGTAGGTCAAGGCATGATCGAATGCACCACCTGGACTGGCAAAAGTCTGTGCACTTGATCGTGCTCATATACTACCGATAGCTTTTTTTTTAATAGTTCTAACGAACTGTCTACTTGTACTCCCAAATCCCCTACATGGGAGAGAAACTATCTCCCGCTCCTTTTGGGTTTATTTTTGGCATACGACTTCTGCTTTACCTAACAAAAAGGTTTTTTTTTAATTTGGTTTATGCACAACCATTCAGTTTAACTAACGAGATCAAAGAACAAAACGCTATACCTACGGAAAAAGAATAATTCCTTTAATTTTAAACTCCCTGCTTGGTTTTTTTCGGGGTTTCATCCCGTGTATTGTGGTTGACGTAATAATACCCAAATTTTGCGTTTTGTATGGTCTTGTGTACAACAAGACATAACCGATTGGATCTAGTTGGTTTATAGATAAATAATCCTTAAACAAACTTGTCTAACGCATCATGAAGCATTTCTTTAGCTCCTTATTTTTTCCAACTTTTAAATTATTTTATGTCATATATATATATATATATATATATATATATATATATATATATATATATATATATATATATATATATATATATATATATATATACAGCAATTCCATGAAAAAAGTTATACGATCTCTCAGAATTTTATAATATTCGGTAGGATTGTTCAACATCGAAAAATATTAGACCCGTATTTTTTTATTTCGTTATTAGACTGGACCTTTCTGCGTTAGACTGGTCCAAAAAATCGTGATTTTTCAAAATCTTCAATTTTCAAAAATTTATAACTCCTAAACCGTTTAACCGATTTTAGTCATTTTTGGCCATTGTATTGGTATTTTTTTGAATTTCCAAGCAAAAATACGAAACCTTTGAATATATCAATTTTTGTATGAAAAAAATACAAAACAAATAGTTTTTCTTGAATTTGACTGCGAGGGGCCTCAACGACTCCTTGTTTTAGTATTTTTAAATGAAAGAGCATTCAATTTTACATAACATATCAAAAAATTGGAGATGTTCTGCGTGTCGTTTTGGAGATACAATTTTTTAAATAATAAATCATTACTCTTCATTTTATACATCACCCGCCTGTAGAAACGATGATGATGCATGGTAGATTACCATGCGTCTCCATCCAATCAAACCTATGACTAATGAAATCCACAGCATGGTCGTACAATTTTGCGTTGATTTTTCTGGAACACGAACTCAACACCCAAACACTACAAATTGAACACTTACGTTTCATTTTACGATATTCTTTGATATAACTGTTCTGATATGATACTTTGTTTTCAACTGGTAACTTCTTACATAAATTTCCGTGTTTTATATGATGTTTATATTATACCGACGATCAAGTGAAGTGAACTGCAGCCTAGACTACAATAGGTATTGAATTGTTTCTCGGCTGTAGCGATCAGGTCTATTTGCAGACGGGAGCGAGTAGAGCGGAATTTCTAAAGCGAGAAAGCAACAGAATAACAGATAACGCAAGCGAGCGACGAGTATGAAATGAAAGAGATGTTGTTCACTCTGCTGCTTCTCCGCTTTAGAAATTCCACTCTACTCCCTCCCGTCAGCGAGTAGACCTGATCGCTACAGCCGAGAAACAATTCAATTCAATCTCACAGGTCGATAAACATTCTACATCTACAGTAGGTAGTCAATACGTATCAACGGTTCTTCTTTTAAATAATAATACCAATGCCCCTCTGTGTAACGAAAAGAATGTTAGGTAATCAAATTGTCAATATCTACCTAAAGTCTCATTAGTCTTAGTTGCTATAATATTATATAATTATGTCAAGTAAATATTATTTATTATATAATATTTACTTGACATTCTGTGATCTACTCATAGATTTCATTAGTCATAGGTTTGATTGGATGGAGACGCATAGTAATCTACCATGCATCTTCATCATTTCTACAGGCGTGATGTATAAAATGAAGAGTAATGATGTTATTATTTAAAAATTGTATCTCCAAAACGACACGCAGAACATCTCCAATTTTTTTGATATGTTATGTAAAATTGAATGTTCTTTCATTTAAAAATACTAAAACAAGAAGTCGTTGAGGCCCTCGCAGTCAAATTCAAGAAAAACTATTTGTTTTGTATTTTTTCATACAAAAATTGATATATATCCAAAGGTTTCTATATTTTTTGCTTGGAAATTCAAAAAAATACCAATACAATGGCCAAAAATGACTAAAATCGGTTAAACGGTTTAGGAGTTATAAATTTTGAAAATTGAAGATTTTGAAAAATCACGATTTTTGGACCAGTCTAACGCAGAAAGGTCCAGTCTAATAACGAAATAAAAAAATACGGGTCTAATATTTTTCGATGTTGAACAATCCTACCGAATATTATAAAATTCTGAGAGATCGTATAACTTTTTTCATGGAATTGCTGTATATATAAATGTATATATATATATGTATATATATATATATATATATATAAATATATATATATATATATATATATATATATATATATATATATATATATATATATATATATATATATATATATATATATATATATATATATATATATATATATATATATATATATATATATATATATATATATATATATATATATATATATATATATATATATATATATATATATATATATATATATATATATATATATATATATATATATATATATATATATGAAAGCGTGAGTGCAGTAGGTAGGAAATCTAACAGATGCTTCCGAAATCGAGCAAAGGCATGCATCCAATGATACTCGAACCATGGACGTCAATCTCGCCCAACACCCCACCGCGGGCAGGCTGGCAACGGAACAAGTCCGCCACTTCAACAGGCAAAACCGAAAACGAAAGCGCTGAAAGCTCCGTCAGAGTGCGGCAGGTAGGAAATCTAACAGATGCTTCCGAAAACCGAGCGAAAGGGCATGCATCCAATGGTACTCGAACCATGGACGTCAATCTCCGCCCAACACCCCACCGCGGGGCAGGCTGCAGCAACGGAACAAGTCCGCCACTTCAACAGGCAAAAACCGACGCATGGAAAGACGCTCATGCACCGCTGCGGCTTGCATAGCCACTCCAGCGATCCACCGGTCCCCACCAGTACAACCAATGGCTACCACCATCTATGGCTCTACACACATCAACTGCCACGCTATGCACTCTCCGAGCGAGGAGCAACGACTATGATGCAGAAGGAGATGCCCGCCCACCACCACGAGGCGCCAAGAGTGAACAACAATGCTCCTGGCCAGAACGAAAGATGTGAAGAGAAAGTGTTGAAAGTTCCGTCAGAGTGCGGCAGGTAGGAAATCTAACAGATGTTTTTGAAAATTGAGCGAAAGGGCATGTATCCAATGGTACTCGAAACATGGACGTCAATCTTTGCCAAACATCCCACTGCGGGGTAGGTTGTAGCAACGGACCAAGTCCGCCACTCCTGCCGCACTCTGACGGAACCTTCAACACCCCCTCCCCACATCCCCCACTCCAGCCAAAAACACCGCTGCTCACTCCCGGCGCCCCACGGTGATGAGCGAACATCCCCCTCCACATCACAACCGCCACTTCTCGCACGGAGAACACATAACACAACAACCAATGTACGTAAAACCACAAATGGTGGCAACCACCAACTACACTGGTGGGGACCAGCATCGCACCGCCTCACGGTGCCCCTTTCCGAGGCCTCCACTTTGGAGACGACGAGAAAAACCCCAGTGATCGTCAGCCGGTGCGAATCAAAACAAACCCAAAAAAGGAGAGAGCTCCTCTCCCATGCGCGCATCAACAAACAGAGCGCACACAACAGATCACCAGAACAACCACACAAGCCACAGCGGCACATGAGCGTCGGACCCGCTCCGCTGCCACAACCCACCCCGCAGCGGGATGCCCACCCCGCAGCGGGACGTCCATGGCTCGAGTACCACTGGACACATGCCCCCTCGCTCAACCTTCAAAAACATCTGTTAGACCTCCCACCCGCCGCACTCCGACGGAACCCCCAACACCCCCTCCCCACATCCCCCACTCCAGCCAAAAACACTGCTGCTCACTCCCGGCGCTCCACGGTGATGAGCGAACATCTCCTTCTACATCATAATCGTTACTCCTCGCACGGAGAATACATAACATAACAATTAATGTAAGATTAAACACTTGATTATACATTAAAAATAAAAAATAAAATATGTATGTATTCATGACATATGGAAAAACAAAAACAGCAGATTTGAAGAGCATTCAATAATTTTATTTTTATTCAATGATCTACATTAAAAGAAAAAAACCTCAAGATACAATGCAATAAAATATCTGTACTATCTGGAATCAATTTCCTGTAACCTTGAAGTATTAAATTTCATCAAATTTTTTTTTTTAATAAATAATTTTATTATGATTATAAAAACATGCAGTGTTGATATGATGAAAATAATACGATGTTGTAATGAGATACTAAATAATATACATATTAAAATAAAATGCAACTATTTGACACTTCTGCTGCGAAGTAAGATGATATAAACTCTGAAATGTCGAAAATTTCTAAAGTGATGTAATGAAGGAAAGTTTATCACCGGGCAGGCTGCAGAATGGCAAAGGAAATTTAAGCTAACAGTAAGCCAAAATAAATTTCATATGATTATGATTACTGCCCAAAAAGGGAAACATAACAAATCCACAAAAAAAGAAAGAGAAAAAAAAAGGAAGAACATTTGAATTCTCCGATAACTCTTGAATCCTACTACAAAATATTTTACTTGTTTTGACCAAAAAACTGGAACTCTGTTCATGACTATATGACTATTGCTTGGTTACAAAAAGTGCAGCTCTAGACTTGTGTGGGAATATTATGAGATGAGTTTTGGAAGCATTAGGAGAGATTTCTCGTTTTTTTAGATAATCAGTAAAAATGTCCATGTATTTTTGTAGCCTCCTGGATATAAAACAAGGACTGTTTCCTTAGCGCCTGTGTTATTAGTGAAGCAAGGAGTTCATGCCGAGAAATGCATCGAGCCGGACGCGTTTGACTGCGCAGATTAGAGTGTTTCATTATTGAATTGGTTTGATTAGGAAGATAGAAAAATCCGAGAAATAAAAAGTGGCCAAATTGGCAGGAAGAGAACAAGTGTATTGGGAGTTTGATTAAATGGTGGAGTTTGTTAGCCGCTAGAATTGTGACGGATTCGATGGTGTGAAGCAGAGGAAGTCCAAGAAGTTTAGTGTGGTGAATAAGAGAGAAGTGTTAGACCAGTGTTAGAAGTTTGGCTTTGCGGGTTTTTTTCTGTCGACTTCTTCCTTTGATGTTCGATATGCATAGCCTTGGGGTGAGAAAGATTGAATAGCGGCCGTGCAGTGACTTGCGTCGGATGGGGACAGAAATATGTAAAACTGTTGTCAAATTCTCCTATTTACTACGCCTTCCCCAGGTTGCTGACGTACCACCATGTTTTCGAAGCCAACATCTCAAACATCACAAATGTCACTGGATCCGTCTTCGTATGGTTTGTTTACAAATTTTAGCTGAATTCAACTGCTGTCAGTGGGGCCCATGATTCTGGGCCCACCGCGATGTTAGCTCTTTTAAAGACAAAGGCAATAAGATAGGGGTGCCAGCTACCTGGCCTTCCCCCTATCAAGTTATTTTTGAATGTTCTCTGCGAAGCATTTTGACGTTTAGTCCACGCACATTGGTGCACCGTTCAATGTCTTTTCTTTCAGTATTTTGGGTTCAGCTGGGTGTAACAGATAAATGTGTTGGTTCAGCGTTTCCTCGGCTTGGTGGTTTTTTGCATTTTCAGCTTCGCATTTGCGCGTCTTCTTTTTGGGGTTTGGCCCACCTAACTCATGCTGTGTCCTCCCTTAGGTCAATCGGTACAGGCGCAGAGCGGCACCTTTCTGGAGGTGACTGAGTTCGATTGCCGATCTGATCTGGAAGTTTTTCGTTGAGGAAGATGTTTCGTACATTAATTGTTATGTTATATATTCTCCGTGCGAGGAGTAACGATTATGATGTAGAAGGAGATGTTCGCTCATCACCATGAGGCACCAAGAGTGAACAACAATGTTTTTGGCTAGAATGAAAGATATGAAGAGAAAGTTTTGATAGTTCCGCTAGTGTGCGGCAGGCTTGGAAATATGACAGATGTTTTAGGAAAATTGAGCGAAAAGGGCATGTGTACAGTGGTACTCGAACCAACGACATTTTTGCCTAACATCCCACTGTGGGGTAGGTCGAAGCACGGACTAAGTCCGCCACTTCAACAGGCAAAAATGTCCGGTTGGAAGACGCTCATGTACCACTGTGGCTTGTATAGTTATTCTAGCGATCTATTGTGTGCACTCTGTTTACCGATGCGCACATGGGAGAGGAACTCTCTCCTTTTTTGGGTTTGTTTTGATTCGCACCGACTGACGATCACTAAAGTTTTTGTTTCGACTCTCTGGGCGTAGGGTGTGATTGTGTTTTCCACACGGTCATGCTGATGCAGAGATGGTACCTGGCATCGGGGGTTTTCGGTTGGTAACTGTGGAGGCTCCAATTTTTCTTGTTTCATAATATTCTTGTATTTAATTGAAATAAACCACCGACACTTGTAAGTGGCATCCTTGCTGTTGGTTTAAATCGGTCCCCAAACGCTATGTTTTAGCATATTTTTGAATTCTACTGATATAAACCACCCACACTTGTGAGTGGCCACTAGAGCATCTTTGCTGTTGGTTTAAATCGGTTCTCAAACTCGATGTTTCAATGTTTTTTGGTATTCCAATGAAATAAACCTCCCACACTTGTGAGTGACCCAAATAGCATCCTTACTGTTGGTTTAAATCGGTTATCAAACTCGATGTTTTAATGTATTCTTGTATTCCAATGAAATTAACCACCCACACTTGTGAGTGGTCCCAAGAGCTGGTCCTTACTGTTGGTTTAAATCGGTTTGCAAAGTCGATGAAACTATTTAAACATTCCCTACTTGACCTCCATTCGGACGAGGCCGGCGTCGGTATTGACTTAGCTTAGGATCACCAGTATTTACACATTGAAGATGTAAAGGGTGAACACGAAATTATTGCGGCACATTCAACAGGGCATATCATTTTTACCATTGGGTAAAAATCAACCAAATTTTGCACACTTTCTCATTGATGTGTATTGTTCACATGCTGTCAAACTCGAAGTCGTGTTTATCGATTCAACGAAAATGGAGGTGAACCAACGCGAGTCGAGAGAACAAATTCTTTCCAAACACCTGGAATTTCCTGACCTGTCGCACCGGCAGTTGGGAAAAATGTTGAACATTCACCATTCAATCGTCTCCAGAGTGTTGAAGCGGTTCCAAAAGCGGTTGACGTTGCACCACGGCAAAAGAGCTGGAAGAAAACCGGGACCGGAGAACAAAAAGACGGAGGGAAAGGTGAAGCGGATGATTAAAGCAAATCACAACGTCTCAAGCCGTGATTTGGCTAAAAAGATCGGCATGTCGCAGAGCTACGTCCAGAATGCAAAAAAGAGAGCTGGACTACATACATACAAGGTACAGAACTTCCCAAACCGCGATGAGCGGCAACAATCGACGGCTAAAACTCGGGCACAGAAGCTCTACGAGAAGATGCTGACAAAATTTGGCTGCTGTGTGATGGACGACGAAACGTATATAAAAGCCGATTTTAAGCAAATTCCGGGGTTGGAGTTTTTCACCGGCAAGAGCAAGTTCTATGTGGACGACAAATTTAAGAAGAAGAAAATGTCGAAGTTCGCCTCCAAATATCTCATTTGACAGGCCATCTGCTCTTGCGGACTGAGGAGTGAGCCTTTCGTGACAAAGGGCACAGTAAATGGCGAGATCTACAAATCTGAGTGCCTCGAGAAGCGCTTTTTGCCGTTCTTGCAGCAGCACGACGAAGCTCCGGTATTTTGGTCAGATTTGGCATCATGCCACTATTCTAAAAGTGTCCTGGAGTGGTATGAGGCCAATTCTGTCCATTTTGTTCCAAAGGACATGAATCCGCCAAACTGTCCGGAGCTGCGCCCGGTGGAGCAGTACTGGGCAATGATGAAGCGGGATTTTCGGAAGAGCAAGAAGACAGTCAAACACGAGAAGGACATGTTAAGAAAATTGAAAAAAAAACTGAGAAACTGGTACCGGATGACACTGTAAAGGCTTTGATGGAGAGCATCAAGCGAAAATGCGTTCAATTTTGATTTTTGAAGTAAATATATGTATAAAACTACACTAAAACTTTGGTTTGATTCTAAACATTATAAGAAAATTGGCATGACATTTTCGGTGTCGCAATAATTTCGTGTTCTCTCTTTATGCTAGTCCCACGCATCATTTTTTGGTTCTCTGTGTAATGTCAGCTGATCTGGCAATAACGGAGTAGCATCCTCGGGCGGGAGATTTTCAGCCTCGGGCTTGTTCATCTCCCGTCGTAGTCACTGAAACACCACTTTTGGACATTTTCGTAACTTCTCCGGGGGTGAGATTCGAACTCGTGACTTTGGCGTGAGAGGTATGGATGTTAACCAATACGCCAGGGTCGCCCCCACTAACAGGCAATTGATCAGATTTATAATTCTGATAATTTACTTGCAATGTTCTAGTAGTTAAGTAGTTTTGAACTGACTTCATTATATAAAGCGGAACTTTTTCAATTTTGCAATCAAACATTCATGCCAAAAATTGTTGAATGCTTTTTCTATGTCTAGAAGAGCAACTCTTATGGGGCAGCCTTCAGCTTTGTTTGAACGAATTATATTTGTAGCTCTCAAAAGTTGATGCGTAGTGGAATGCCCATGGCGAAATCGAAACTCATCAGCAAGTCATCAGCAAAAATTAAGTTTGTATTGATGTGAAGCATCGTTCTATTCAAAATTATTTTTCCAAAAGGCTTACTTATTGAAGAAAGCAAATTAATTGATTGGTAGCTAGAAGTTTCAGCTGGAGTTTTCTACTGGCTTTAAAATAGGTGGTACGACTTTTGCGTTTTTCCATTTATCTGGAAAGCATGCCAGGTACTCTCAGGGAGTTTTTTGATGATGATATAAAAAATTCCATCATAACCTGGTGTTTCCATATTTTGAAAATTTTTAGTTATAGTTTTCACTTCTTCCAAATCAGCTCCCCAAGAATCATAAAAAATCTTTTTCCTGAGATAAAACATTCAGATACTCCTTGGACACCTGATCCTCAATAGGACTAGTAAGACCCAAACTGAAATTATTGGAGGTCTCACACTGCTTAACAAGTTTTTGAGTTTTTTACGGATTTGTGAGCTAAATTTATACACCTTCCATAAGCAGTTTTTTTAAGGAAGAGAGTTTCCAAAAAGGTTTGGAACTCGGTCCAATTTCGAAACATTAATTTCAAAAATTTTGTTCCTCAGGGCAGATAAGCGTTTTTCAATTTGTTTTTGTAAATCCCGCCATATAACTTTCATAGCAGGATCACGTGTTCTTTAGTTTTGTCGCCTACGTACATTTTGCAGACGAATTCAGAGCTGAAGATCGTCATCTATTATAACTCCTCTATTGTAATTCTAATTCAACCTCGCATTTTGGCACTGAAGCAGCTCTTGTTCAAACTATTGAAAAGCCATAGATTCAAGAGCATAATCTATGTCATTTTTGTTTGCGATGGAACATTAGGAACAAAGTTGCATTCCACAAATGTTCGATATTGATCCCAATCTGCTCTATGGTACTTGAAAGTAGAACTGATTTGACATGCTGTCTTGAGATATTTCAAATGTAACTGCAAAAAGATCAGAACCGAAGTCAGCATGGGTAATCAATTGACTACAAAGTAGACATTTTTAATCATTTAAGACCAAATCAATATTTGAGGGATTTCTGGCGGATGAAAAGCGAAAAGAAATAGGGAAACGGAACCTATTCTCACCATAGTACACATATCCATCACATTCTGCTGCCATCCAACTTCAAACGTAAAAAAATGTTTAATTTCTCCAATTAATGGACGCAGGAACCAAGAATATACAATCCTGGCAAATAAAATTGGGTCTTGAATATAATTAAAAGCTACAAAAACGTTTCGGAGACTTAAATTTCGTAAAAATAATGAGCAGTCAGATTTTCAACACAATTTCTTACCTTTGCACTACAAATTCGTGGTATTGATCTAACCGTACTAGGGAATATACTCGAGCCAGACTCCAAGTTTTCTCTTCAATTGCGCTATATCCTCACCCATTTTCGGTGCGTAATTGCACAAACCATAAAAATCACACTTCACTTATTACACTAGCCACACGAGAATCAACGAATACGTGATAAAATACTAGAAAACTATGGGATTAATTTTCACAATAAATTAAATACGCTTGCACCTATTCTGAACCGTGTTAACAATCGACGTAATCGCTTGATGTTGCATTGCTCATATACTGTATAGCAAACACATCACCGCTAGTGTGCGTGTTCAATCATTCATAGAGCATTCTCAGGGCTGGTAGCGGGTCACTTTTTAGTGACTTGGTCACTACTTTCAAGGCAGTCACTAAAAAGTCACTATTGTCATCGAAAAGTCACTAAAGTCACTATTTTCAGAAAATTGGTCACTAAAGTCACTTTTTTACAGAAATAGTGGTAGAAACACTGAATATTTCGACAAAAAAATATTTGCTTTGGCAACACGTCATGTTTCAACACTATCTGATAAAATTTAGTTTTGCTCAGGTTTAAATACAATAACGTGGACTTCGTCAGTTTGAATACCTAAAATAAAAAACACTCGACGTTCAAAGTGAATTTCTGCAACTGGTTTCAGTACAGCATAACATAAAGTGACTCCGTTCCTGTGCACAGGTAGCAGTTGAGCAAACTCTCTATGAACACCGAATGTTTGTAATTTTAGCTGTTCAAACTAACAGGGGCCCTTGATATGACACGGCATCTATTTCATACTAAACTGTAGACTTCCGAAAAATTTAAATACACTTGATGTAGAAGGAGATGTTCGCTCATCACCATGAGGCACCAAGAGTGAACATTAATGTTTTTGGCTAGAATGAAAGGTGTGAAGAGAAAGTGTTGAAAGTTCCGTCAGAGTGCGGCTGGTAGGAAATCTAACAGGTGTGTTTTGAAAATTGAGCGAAAGGGCATGTATCCAATGGTACTCGAACCATGGACGTCAATCTTTGCCTAACATCCCACTGCGGAGTAGGTTGTAGCAACGGAACAAGTCGGAACGCCACTTCAACAGGCAAAAGTTGACGCATGGAAAGACGCTCATGTACCACTGTGGCTTGTATAGTTATTCTAGCGATCTATTGTGTGCACTCTGTTTATTGATGCGCACATGGGAGAGGAACTCTCTCCTTTTTGGGTTTGTTTTGATTCGCAACGACTGACAATCACTAAAGGATGTTAGGCAAAGATTGACGTCCATGGTTCGAGTACCATTAGATACATGCCCTTTCACTCAATTTTCAAAACACATCTGTTAGATTTCCTACCTGCCGCACTCTGACGGAACTTTCAACACTTTCTCTTCACACCTTTCATTCTAGCCAAAAACATTAATGTTCACTCTGGGTGCCTCATGGTGATGAGCAAACATCTCCTTCTACATCATAATCGTTACTCCTCGCACGGATAATAAATAACATAACAATTAATATAAATACACTTGCTTTCTCAAATAAAAAAGACCAAACTGTAATTTTTATTATTTTATATTTTCTTTCCATCTTCATTTCAGTTTGCTTGATTTTTCGTAGGGTAGGCGAGTTCTCTAACTTTTTCCTTAACACCACTCATGAGCTTCTGAACAGTACTTCTCCTACCATTTTCACCACATTTGGCCAATCTTTCTTATATTTTTCATCTTCTTCTTGTACCCGTTGGTTCGTTTTTGAGAACCATTGTAACAGGGCTGTCGTCGCACATTCTTACGACATGCCCCAGCTTATCGTAATCGACCAATTTCAGCAACTGATGCAATTCGTGGTTCATTCGCCTGCTTCACGATCCGCCTTCCATCTGCACTCCACCGTAGATCGTAAGCAGCACCTTACGTTCAAAGACACCAAGGGCGCGTTGGTCCTCCACTAGCAATGTCCATGGTTCGTGGCCGTAGCGAACTACCGGTCTAATTAATGTCTTGTAGATGGTCAACTTTGTAGTTCGGCAAACTTGGTTCGATCTTAGCGTCATTCGGAGTCCAAAGTAGGCACGTTTGGCAGCCATAATGCGCCTATTTATCTCTATGCTGGTGTCGTTGTCGGTGGTCACCAATAAGCCCAGATACACGAAATCGTCTACTACCTTGATTTCATCACCGTCGACCTGAACTTGTGGTAGGAGGCTAACATTGTTTCCCGTGAGCCTCTTCCCTTCATGTATTTTGTTATCGCTTCATGATGTTTTTTTTTTGATTCGATGGACTTATGCATCAACAATGATAATCACATTCCTCTTATATTCAATAGTTGCTTACATCGCCCCATGTGGAAAAGATATGTAGGGCAGTGCAAAAGAGAGAATTGAGGACTATTGGAGTCGGTTCTTAAGAACATACACGACCAAGTAGCTCTAACTTCGAGTTTTGCTGAACACAAATCTCAAATACTATTAAGACTTTATGCATGATATTTTCAAGAAATGCTTGCTCCTCTGGAGCATCCTTTGGTTAGCAATTTGAACCCTTTTGGTTTCCATGTAGCTGTGATTTTTAGTTTCATACACTTGAAGTGAAAATTATTCTAAGCTTTAATTTATATTGGGAAAGGACTCGGTCGTGTATGTCCTTAAGCAATAAGACAGCTAGAAGTGAAATGTCGTAATTACTGCTTTGACTGCATCCCATATAGATGCTAATGTGGAGGGAGGACTTTCGATTTCGACAAGGATCCTCACCGATGATTGATCACCAATGTGTGAGAGAACATTAAATTCATTGATGATGACCAAATCCACATTGATGTCATTCAGAAATGAGCGGCATCTAGCTCCCATCCCAAGACAACTGCTCATGATGGCCAACAAAGCATACACTAGTTGTAAGCAATATTTGGAACATCCATAACGGAAAAAGGACGAAAAAAGAGAAGAAAAACGGAAGGAGTAAGCAAGGTAGGAAAAACTAGAGCAAAATTAGCAACAAATTTATAACTTAAAATTATCGATTGAAAAGAAAGAAGACGAGTTGAAGATACTTTAGAAAAAGGAGGTTGAGAAAGGACGAACTGCTGAAAAGTACGTTCTAATAAATGTGTTAATGATAATGCCCGATTATTTATAATTTCAGATTGTTTATGGAAGCAAACTCGCGCCATAAAAACGCTATTGAGAACAATAATATAGCTGAACTTTTAACTATCCTAAAGCCACTATTTGGTAACTTTTTTTTGGCTCTAAGTCACTATTTTCGACATTTTGGTCACTAAAGTCACTACTATTACGTCAGATAACCACTACCAGCCCTGTATGCCCAACGTTATGGTGAGCCTTGTTGTCAATATTCTCATGGAAGAATAAAAAACAAACCCTTTCATTTTGTCTTTGTTATATGCATGCTACCCAACACACGTGAAGTGCTGTCAAATGATCTACTTCATTTTTGGGTGTAGTAGTGAAGAGCGTAAACTTGTTTGTATTTTTTCTTGATTAAAATCAGTACGATTAACATATGTACACAGATGGGATTAATGGTTTTCGTGATATTATTAATATAGGTACATAGCAGTGGCAACTTTTCCGTATTAAATTGGAAAAAAATGATCAGAATCGAATGTTTTGTGTGTTGCTAAACGATTAACGCTAAGTGGACGAATAAATTGTGAATAACTTATGTACTCAGTGTTCGGTATTCAGTGCATATTCACGGATTTTCACTGGAGGTCCGCTTATTGAGCTCAAGATAGGTTCCGCTTCCCTAGTATCTGTTCCTTATTGAGCGTTTGAAGCAACATTAACGGATGGAAAACTTGAAGTCTATCCGTTGTTTCTACCGATGATTTGGTAGAAATTAGTTCTTCGCTGATCGATGTTACCAGCTGCAGAATGGGTAGTAGCTGGTCGGGAACGTGTATCGTTTCCTACCTGACATTTTGTCGCAAAATTGTTTGCGAGCCTTGCACTCCCAAAAATTTGATTTGTGGTTTTCACCACAATTTTAATTTTTTTTTATCTTCCTTCACTGGTCAGTCGTCCTTGGTGCGCGAGAAATCAAAACAATTCATGCATTTACCAATCATATGGCAAACTTTTGTTCCGTGACCCCTGGCACTTACGGCACTGGGTTTGGAAATTTTCTCCAGTCTTCTTGAAATGTTCCTACTTCACTAGGACTGGAAGAAAAGACTTGCTTTTTCTAAAGCCTTAAGGTTATTATTTTCACTTGACTTGAAGTAAACTAGATAAAAATCATTCGAAATCGGACTTTCATTTTCATTTTAATTACTTGGACTGGGCTAATTCAAAGTAAATTTGTCAATTCGCTTTTGATTTTCCAATGCAATATCCAAACCGGGTCACCCGAAGGGCCTAAACAAGGATGGAAAAGGAATGAGAGAAAAGCTAAAAAGTATAGGTAGTATTTGACAATAGACAGTGGTGTTTAAAATTTGTTGTAGCGTTAGGCAGCAATAGCACTACCTTCAGCAAATAGAAAATAGAACCGCACTACATGAGAGCACGATGCAGACTGGTGAATTTCTTTCTACTCACAACTATGTAAAAGATGCATACCTGCCATTTAGCTGTCATTTCGATGCAGTATTCTCAATAGCGTTAGGCCGTCAACGGTTGGTGTATTCTGGCCAGACTGGTCAACACGGAGTACGTAATTCTCCACACTTAAATAAGGCATCACTCTTGACACTATTACAAACCCCGAACATTCAAAGACAACATGTTCCGGTGCTTCTACCACATTTCTGCGCCCCGGACAGACGACGCTGCGAGTCCGAACCAATGAAGCTTCTTCCTAATGCAACCAAGACTTAACAGAAATTACGTTAGGTAGAAGTTTATGCTTTCTGTTCAACCCACTCGTGAGAATAACTGCCGCTCCTCGACCATCGACTCTTACATTACAAATTTCCTTACACTTCTCCGCTGGTAATACTAATCCAGGTTAAAAAAAAAAAAGAAGACACCGAGTGGTGAAAAATCTGACAGCTCTCACGTTAAAGTAAAAGACGAAAATTTTAGAATGCTTTTAAAAAAATAAACGAGAGTCTCATTAAAAGCGGTTTGTTGTATGATGGAAGACAGTAAAGGCATTATTATTATTTTATTTTTATTCTGCTGAAAATGTCTTTATTGCGTAGTTTCTATTTTTTCTTAAACCATACAACAATCCGCTTGTAATAAGAAATTTCACTTGAATTTTTAAGAAGCGTCCTAAAAAAAATCGTCCTAGGTATATTTTAACATGGGAGATATCCGATTTGTCACTACTAGGTGTCTTCTACTTTTTTCAAGTTGGATTCGTCTATTCTTTGCTAGAGTGATACTGATTGGCATCATTCTAGCAATGAAGAACACGGCCAGTCATTTTAACCGTTTCAGTCGTTTTAACACACTTAAGTTATAAGTGGATTCACTCAAATTTGGGTAAATGTAACTGGTATTGCCAAATCGACAAATCAAAAACATCGACTCAAATCAGATGGTGGTTTTTGATTTGTCTAATTATCAGTCCAAATTACAGTTTCTTTAATTTGAGTGACTCAACTTTTGAAGAAAGTGAGTTAAGAACGACTCAAAACTATGTTAAAATGGCTAGCCTTGAATAATGTCTTCGACGATATCGCTCTGTACGCACTCTCGATTCACATGGACATTATCCTGAAATGTCCGTTTAATCTAGTACGATCTAATGTTTATAATCTAACACAAACATCCTGAAAGACGATGGATATACTTCTATCATTTACTATCATTTGATGTTTCACATCATATATGCGCTAAATATGAACACAGCCAAATCAAATTTGCAGGATCTAATGGACAGCATGCTTAATGAAATATCGGGCATTTTAACGGAACCTCTGAAATAAGTAGAAAGTAAAACCGTAATTTTTTGGCCTCGCAGGTTAAAATTTAGTCATTTTATATTGGTTGGTCATTTTATATTGGATTTTCTGACGGTTGGGACATGAACTCATCTTCATAAGACTTTAAAATTAAAAGGACGTATCTTGTCCTAGCATTTAAAGACTTATAGTTAAACTCATTCTGCTGGTCTACTTTCCGAAATCCGTACTGGTTTTTAACAATCCATGCTCCCTATCTACATGCATTTCATCTGCATGTTGAGTAGTATAGTATTCATCTTCAATAGTCTATCATACAGGCCTTCCATCTGTCTGGAAAATGCCTAAGACATGTCCAGAACTCCTGTAATACAGCTTTGAGCAACTCATGGGCTATCCATCCGGACTCCTCCACAATGAACCTTAGCTCAATTATTCGATACTGCCCCATTTGTTACTAGTTTCATGCACTCACAACAAAATATATACAAAAGTTAACGTTAAATACCGTTAAACCTCCCGTCAGCATTACAAAACTCAGTTCACCCCGTGGTGAGTACATGCGCGTTAACTTCGTTCGTTGCTTTTGACCCACAAAAAATAACGGCTATCTGACTGGTTTTATTTTTATTATAACTATTTGTTAACTGCACACTCGGTCAAAAATAAAAATCCCTCGATATGGAGCGGGTCTAACGTACACGACAATACTTACAACTGGCTGTAGTTTTTTTCCCCCCTGAACAAAAATCAACCAAATTTTGCACAGTTCCTTTTTAAAGTGTATTATTTACATTATGTGAATTGTTTAGTAGTGTGGTTTGTTGTAGCCAAGATGAAGACGCGTGAAAAAAAAATGAAAAATCTGGAGCTGTCCCATCGTGCTGGGAAAAATGCTGCAAATCTGTAATTCAAGTGTCTCAACAGTACTCTTAAAAGGTTCGACGATTGGTTGACTTTGAATCAGAAGCGCGGAGCAAGAAGGATCCTGGAAGGATACTGTAGATCACGGAAAAAGCTGGATTGAAATTCGAAGTGTTCGTTTCAAAACGAATAAAATGTAAAAAATCGCATGGAATTCCTTATTTGGCAGGCTATCTGGACCTATGGAAAGCGAAGTGAAATTCTCGTCACAACAGGCACCATCAATGCTGAAATTTACAAGTCGTCAAATTTATAATTTACGAATTGCAATGAAACAGTTTGATTACGCCAGCTTTTCAGGTTCTTACGTATTTTGTAATACTCATGCAGCATATTTCAAACATCCTTAAGCTACGCATTAAACAACACATTTGGACGAATATGAAAGTTGATATTTTTTTCATTTTTGCCCAAGGCACACATCTCTGTGCGGCGGGTTCAATTTCCGACCCGGACCAGAGTCGCTGTAAAATATCTACACATTCGTTTAAATCATATAGTGCAGTATGTTTCAAATATGCAGACCTGAAATATTGACAAATTTGTAGCTTTGACGCTTACATACAAAAAAATCTTGGTAACATTATAGTTAAATTTATAAAATAGCCATTTGAATGATCGAAGATCCCGGTTTGATGAATTCTCTTATGAATGGATTATCGAACCATCGATAAACCATTTATCGAACCGCTATACAAAAATATGCCACTAATTAACACATGCCAGTCTTCTTTGGAAATAATATCAATTAAAAAATAGCAGAAGTTCAAAAGTGAAAACCAAATTAAGCCTTTCATGTTTGTCTTGTGGCTTCATGCTCTTAGGATAATTGGAATGCAATTTAATTGAAGAAAGGGATATGCAATAATAATCAAATGAGAATGAAAAATATGCAACGTGATTTCCTGGTACCATACCTTAAGTCGCATTCCCTCACTTTGCTATTATAAAATTGACAACATTGCCCAACCAGCATCACTGGCAGTCTTTTATAATTATATGACGTAGAAGCGTGAGGAAAGAAGTCGGTCGTATCCTCTTTCCAATTTGTCAATTCACCAATTGAAGCACACAGGGTAATGCATGTAAAAGTGAATGTCAAATTGATGAAGACGAATTTCGAATCCCGGCTACAGCCACGGAGTGCCTTAAAATCCTGAATTGGAGCATTTTTTTCCGGTGTCCTTACAGAAAAAAAAACAGTTTTTTGCTGTAACTTTTTTATTTCAAATTTGCCAACAACGTTGTCTTCAGATGATTTTTATAGCTTAAAAAGATAAAAGTTTTATCGTGTAAATCTTGCCGCTGTCTCGTACCGTTAGCGAGTAATTTCCTTATAAAAATTGTTTTACATTTTTAATTGTTAAAAATGTGTTTTACTCAACTTGAAAAAATAACCTATCTCCAGTTGAAAAAATAAACCTATCTCCAGTTTTTACACATGATTTGCAATAGTAAAAATGCTTTCAAATGCTGTTGGGAAATAATTTTTGGGATAGCCCCAACTAGAAAAACAAACATTTGAAAAATGCCTAGTTTGTTTACAAAAACCATAGTGAGGGAATGCGACATATAAGACAATTTCAGCACACCAAAAGTTGTAACTTTAATTGTTCTAGAATCAATGGGAAGACAACTTTGCTGAAAAATTTGGACGCCCTAAGCTACGCAGGGAAAAATGCTCTAATTCGGTCATATCAAGAGGTACAGAACAAATTACGCCATCAAAGTTGCTTGAAATTATTTATTCTACAACTTTTCCGCATAATGTATGCCTTTATTTCTGCGAATAAAAAGTAAGATTTTAGATTTCTCTGAAAATAAGGACCACCCTTTTTTTTGTTGGGGCGAGAACCACCGCGTCCACTGAGTTGAACTTTTGTGGTATACCCCTGTTTACTATACTATACTTCACATCTTAAAGCTAGATCACCATTTGTCAAGTAACCAGCCTAGGACGCGTCTCCCAGTCAGGCAAAATTGAGTTTATAAAACCCACCACCTTCCCAGGATTTGCAGTCCAAATTTCTTTAGGTTGCAAATCGCCACTGTACAGAAATTAAAGTCTGCCCTTGTACACAGCATCACAACTGCAAAGCAGATGTTCCGAGGTTTCACGTTCCATGTTACAGAAACGACAGATATCATTCTGAACCTGGCCAATGTTTTTCAAATGAACTCCCTTATTGAGCTCCAGAAGCTTTTTACTAATTGTAAAATTTGGAATTATAAACCTTTTCGCTAGAGAACACTTTGTGGTGACCAACCAATTAGTCATCACCCTTTGCTCTTCCCAAGATTTTAATTCCATTTTTATGGCACAGTATGATATACCGCAGAATGATTCTGGGCCAATACACTGTACATTTGAACCTTGTTTAGCAAGCTCGTCTGCCCTTTCATTGCCTTCAATGCCACAGTGTCCCGGAACCCAGAATAAATTTACCGAGTTTTCTTGGCACACCTTTCGCAATGAAAGAAAGCATTCCCAGACAAGTTTGGATGTACATTTATAATTACTTAACGCTTTGAGTGCCGCTTGGATGTCTGTAAAAATACAAATATTTGCATATCTATATTTCCTCTTCAGACAAACGTTAACACATTTTATTATAGCAAAGATCTCCGCTTGGAAAACCGTTGGATAGTTTCCCATCGCCACTGAGATTTCTACGCCAGGGCCGAAGATTCCTGCTCCCGTTTTTGTTCCAATTTTTGAGCCATCTGTGAAGAACTTTATGGAGCCATGACGTGATGACATGACGTGTTTCACATACCTTGTAAGGGATGTCATGGTTTTCCACAGGTTTCATCCAGTCTCCATTCATATACATCACTGGCCCATTTTAAAAGCTTTGTGAAATGCTCAGGTGACCGACTAAGTCACCAGACATGAAAGTTTTCAACCGTTTAAGTCTAAGCATACTCTTTTCCGCTTCTTGTTGCATGTATTCGTGCAAAGGCAGCAGATTTAGAATTGCATTCAACACATTTGATGGAGTGCTGCGCATCGCTCCCGTTATAGCAATGGATACTAGCCGTTGAAGTTTTGTAAGCTTTTTCTGTGCAGTAGCCTCTTTTGTTTTTGGCCACCGCACAAGAGAAGCATACGATACTTTTGGACGTATTATCGATGTATAAATCCACATTATCATTTTTGGTCTTAGACCTCATTTTCTGCCAAATGTTTTTGAGCAAATCCAGAAAGCACTGGTTGCCGTACCGATCACACACTCAAGATGAGCATTCCAGTTCAGTTTTGCATCCAGTATCACTCCTAAGTATTTAACCTGTTCACTAAGATGGATCTTTAATCCTCCTAGCTGAAACGCTTTTAGACTAAACTTCTTTCTCCTAGTGAAAGGTACAATTACTACTTTTGCTGGATTAATGCTAAGGCCCTCCTTGATACATCAAGACTGGGTAAATTTTAGGGCCCATTGCATTCTTTCTGAAATGATGTCAAATTTTCCCCTTACTATAATGACTACAAAACCTACAACCTCGAAATTTTTTCCTCTACATTTCCTCGTCTACAACTAAGGACCACATAAGTGGTGAGAGGACTCCTCCTTGGGGACAACCTTTCGTTGCCCGTATTGTAATAGACGAACTTCCCAGCTCTGAAGTGATTTCTCTTTTTGCAAGCATGGTATGAACCCAGTTAATTATGTTCATGTCAAAGTTCTTTTTCTTCGTGGCACGAGCCATAGATGAATAGGAAGCGTTGTCGAAAGCTCCTTCAATATCTAAGAAAGAACAAAGTGCTATTTCTTTTACCTATAGAGCTTTTTCTACCTTTGAAACCACACTATGCAGTGCCGTAACTGTTGACTTACCAGACTGGTAAGCAAACTGGAACTCAGATAGTGGATACTTGTTCATGTAATTTGAATTGATATAATCATTCAACACTTTTTCCACAGTCTTTAATAGGACTGATGAAAGACTAATGAGTCTGTATGATTTAGGATGTATGATTTAGGAGATCAACACTGCTTCGCCGTTTTGAAGTAATGCTGGAAATATCCCGTCCATTCCTGAAGATTTGTAAGGCTGAAAAGATCTCAACGCATTTTCTACCCTGGTTTTCTTAAAGATTTTGTCAGCCAAGTCATTTGCAGCAATTTTCGCTCTAACAGACATTTGAGATGTCCTTGTAGAACTTTTTTAACCTTCAAGTGATCCATCTTTGATTGGATCTACACACAAAACTGATCCAGGAAGATGTGTTTCCATAATCAGCTTTAACGTTTCACTAGGAGTTTTTGTAAAAACTCCATCCTCATTTTTCAGATTACCAAGTTCAATCGTATGATCCTTTGCAAGAGCCCTCCGAAGTCTTGCGACCATCCTAGTTTTCACTCAAACCAAACGAAGCGCCTTGTTATTAGAAAGCTAAATTCGCATTCTGGACCTCTGTGCATTGGGCTGTATTTTTCTATCTACACCGCCACCTGCAGGCAGCATAACCTGCAGCATGCTACTGTCTGCACAAAGCAACCATGTTTTGTGGGCCGTTCACTCAATATAGAGGAAAGCCGATAGCATAGTCCCGTTTTTTTTTTAATTTCGTCATAAGGGTTACCTTAGACCAGACACAGAAAAAACACTAAATTTTAACAAGCGCGAAAAGTTTCCCTTCGTTTCATTCCAAACGAAAGAAATAACGATTTTTTGCAATCTTCCATGCGTCATACAACCATGTTTGTAATCTTTCAAACAATAGGCTGGATTCACGCGTTAGCTGGCTCATATTAATGTGAAGTATTCCATTATTTTCTACCAAATCTAGCATTCCCTTTATGTGCATTGCATTACCCCGAAAATTAAATGTTTCTCGTTATCTGGGGAGTATTTGAAACCATTGGCAATTGGATTGTTGACATCATCCGTTCCTCGGATACGCCCGCAGTCTGTTGCAATTTGTCCCTATTCCCCGCATTTCCTGTACAAAGCATTCTGTACTCGATTTTTGTCTCCTGGGATAAACTCCTGACGTTCGGATCCTCTCTATGGAACTTCTCGATGAGCGTCTTGAAAGCTGAGCTCTTGACTCCAGGGTCCTTCTTCAACTTGACGAGCTTTTCATCTTTTTGGGTGTGTTTAACTTACCTCGTTCCTCGTTTCACCACGGTGATCACAAATTTGTTTTTTGGCCTGTTGCAGTGGTGGACTTGGTCCGTCCTACAACCTACCCCGCAGTGGGATGTGAGGCAAAAATTGACGTCCATGGTTCGAGTACCACTGGATACATGCCCTTTTGCTAAATTTTCCTAAAATAAAAACATCTGTTCTATTTCCAGCCTGCCGCACACTGACGGAACTTTCAACACTTTCTCTTCACATCTTTCATTCTAGCCAAAAACATTAATGTTCACTCTTGGTGCCTCATGGTGATGAGCGAACATCTCCTTCTACATCAAAAATTTGTTGTTTCACAATCAATCTCCATGTCTGAGGACATAATTGGAATATCACAAATTTCGCATTTAGTCGTTCACTCAATATAGAGGAAAGCCGATAGCATAGTCCCGTTTTTTTTTTTAATTTCGTCATAAGGGTTACCTTAGACCAGACACAGAAAAAACACTAAATTTTAACAAGCGCGAAAAGTTTCCCTTCGTTTCATTCCAAACAAAAGAAATAACGATTTTTTGCAATCTTCCATGCGTCATACAACCATGTTTGTAATCTTTCAAACAATAGGCTGGATTCACGCGTTAGCTGGCTCATATTAATGTGAAGTATTCCATTATTTTCTACCAAATCTAGCATTCCCTTTATGTGCATTGCATTACCCCGAAAATTAAATGTTTCTCGTTATCTGGGGAGTATTTGAAACCATTGGCAATTGGATTGTTGACATCATCCGTTCCTCGGATACGCCCGCAGTCTGTTGCAATTTGTCCCTATTCCCCGCATTTCCTGTACAAAGCATTCTGTACTCGATTTTTGTCTCCTGGGATAAACTCCTGACGTTCGGATCCTCTCTATGGAACTTCTCGATGAGCGTCTTGAAAGCTGAGCTCTTGACTCCAGGGTCCTTCTTCAACTTGACGAGCTTTTCATCTTTTTGGGTGTGTTTAACTTACCTCGTTCCTCGTTTCACCACGGTGATCACAAATTTGTTTTTTGGCCTGTTGCAGTGGTGGACTTGGTCCGTCCTACAACCTACCCCGCAGTGGGATGTGAGGCAAAAATTGACGTCCATGGTTCGAGTACCACTGGATACATGCCCTTTTGCTAAATTTTCCTAAAATAAAAACATCTGTTCTATTTCCAGCCTGCCGCACACTGACGGAACTTTCAACACTTTCTCTTCACATCTTTCATTCTAGCCAAAAACATTAATGTTCACTCTTGGTGCCTCATGGTGATGAGCGAACATCTCCTTCTACATCAAAAATTTGTTGTTTCACAATCAATCTCCATGTCTGAGGACATAATTGGAATATCACAAATTTCGCATTTAGTCTGGAAAATGATACCCTTCGTATACAACCATTTTGTTAAGGGTCACAAAAAAACTTACTTTCGCTGTCAAACATCAAAAAGTTACGGAATTTATGTTGGCCTAGCCCTTTTAATTTTTTATTATATTCGGCCAATGTATCGCATATGTCATTAATTCAGCGATAATTCACAAATTCATGTTGCCATCAGCAAGACCAATTTATTCCAAAGCATTTGAGACACTATCAATCAATTTATAGTTTTTTTTTCTGTAGAGCCAAGACACAACTGCATCCATTCATAAGGATTATTGTTGCATGACCCATATTTGATTTGGTGCAAGTCAAATATCCTGTCACAATTAAGGTGTGATGGACATTGATTGACATAACCCGTGATCCAAGTTAGGCTCGACTTGTTTTATAAAGTCTAATACCCTACCAGGATCGTTTTGCCAAATTTCGGAGGGCTCTAGTAACCCTTTTCCAAATATTGACATCCTTTGATTGAATAATGCTCCACAATTGCAGAGTATATGTTCTGCAGTTTCAGTTTCAAATTGGCAAAACCGACATTCTGTAGAATGAGTTCTTCCAAATTTGTTTAGGTGATACCTACTCGGGCAGTGACCAGTTAACAGGCCAGTAATTACCCGAAGGTCTTTTTTACTAAGGTTTAGTAAGATCCGGGCTTTTACAGCACTTGGTCATATAAATCTCTTGGCTTGTCTGCATGTATCCGTGGCGTTCCAGTTTGATTCTACCATGGACATTTCCCAATTTTTTATTTCAGTCGTCAGAGCACACTCTGGGACTCCACAAAATGGTTCCGGACCCATTAAATTTGATGCTGAACCTTCTCTGGCTGGGCTGTCAGCTTTTTCATTTCCTTCAATACCACAATGGCCAGGCACCCAGTATAAAGTAACTTCGTTCCTACTGGCCAATTGTCTTAAAGATAGAATGCATTCCCACACTAGCTTAGATTTACATGTGAAAGCTTTAAGCGCATTGAGAGCTGCTTGACGATCGGAAAAAATGCAGATCTTTGCAAATCTGTATTTCCTCGTTAAACAAATATTCACACATTCAATAATGGCATGAATTTCTGCTTGAAATACCGTTGGACTATGTCCCATTGGTATAGCTTTCCTGATTCCAGGGCCATAAACCCCGGCTCCAGTATTTTCTCTCATTTTTGACCCATCCGTGTAAAACACAATGGAGCCTGGACGCAAACTAGGTCCACCAGACTCCCATACATAGCGGCTTGATTTAACCACTTTAAAAGGAACGTCGTAGTTTGTCTTCGTTTTCATCCAGTCTTCTATTTTTTTAACACCTGAGTTTAACTTGCAAATCTTAAGGATCTTTAAATGTCCTACCAGATCACCATCTAAAATTTTATTGTATCTTTTGAATTGTAGGGCACTTTTAGCTGCCTGCTGCTTTACAAATTGATGTAAAGGTAACATGTTAAGAAGGGCATCCAAAGCAACAGATGGTGTACTTTTCATTGCTCCAGTTATTGATACACAGGCAAGTCTCTGTAGTTTGCTTAGCTTCACTTGGGTGGTTACCTCATTAAATCAATTTATAGTTATTCACTTCCGTATAATTTTCGATGTTCTTAACTTTATGACCATGACGTCATTGGTTGACCTGAACAGATTATCTCACCGAACTTCGAATGATCTAATTTTGGCTATATTGCACCAATAAACTAAAAAATTCAGCGTAAAGAATACAGAAAATAGTCGCACGCCACCAACTTTTCACGTAGATAAAAAAAAAACAATGATTTAACAAGAAACTCGTAGACACAATCATGGGGACATATTATTTTCTATGTTCCCAACTCTTATATTAGTATGTATAAATAACGTATTGTAAATTTTATTGAGTTTGCGGTTGTAAATTTTCCAAATTGCTCATCTAAACAGTATGTGTGATAATGACTTCACGGAACTCAGTAACTTCACGGCACGAAAGATCGTAAAGGAAGATTGCGGAGCCAAGACGAGGACACGGAAAAAAACTTACATAATCCAGGAGCCCCGAGTCGAAAAATGTAAGAAAATCTTGAACTTCCTCAAGCGAAAAAATCCGGTAATCCTGTTCACTACCGTCAAGCAGCCTTGGTAAAAACACCAGACCGATCTACACGAGAGCCGAGCTTGACTGCAAACACACCACCATGTGGCTGTAATCCACCACTTTAGTTTCGTGCTTATAGATAAACCCGCAACGCAAAGGACACGATACGAGTGTACACGCTCGTGTATTGCTTTTGACACCATGTTTGATTATTGGAAAAATACACGAGCCGAGTGGTTACGATCACAAAAGAGCTCTCAACATACACCCAGTATGACACTTGTTGCCACGAATAGAGCAATGCTCGTCGGATGATTCTAAAAATTTGATAATTGGCTTATTGGTTTGTTTTCTTGGCTGTTGAGTGACGGGCTCATATGTTGATTGAGTTTTTCATGCACGGCTCGGTTAGAAAGAAAGTAAATAAACCACGCATGTATACCGCAATCGGACACAATCGGAAACACTCGGCTGTGTTGTTTGCCAAAACATCAATCACGGTGTCCGAAGCCCAACCACGAACACTGACACTAGTGTTGTACCCACCGCGTTGCGTGTTACCGCCCAAACACAATGATAACGGAAACGGAACGGAACGGAAAACGGCAATTTTGACAGTTGCTGCATATGACTTCAATACGTCCATTTAGAATCGGCTTGGATCTAGCCTGTTTTCTTTCCGACAAGCAGGCATACTCAGATCGGGCTTTGCCGTTTGCCGTTGCCGTTATCATTGTGTTTGGGCCATTAGTCTAAAGGCACGAAGTCAAAGTGGCAAATATAATGCACGTCAAAGTGGCAAATATTGCTGCTAGCGTGGTAAAAAGCTCGGCGTGCAGTGAAGTGTTTGGACATGGCTGCCGTCCCGTCGAGAGCATGTTTACCGTCAATCCCGTACCAAATTCCAGAACCGATCGCTACATTAGTTTTCTCCCGGTAAAAAAAGTAAAAAAAAAAATGAACCCGGTGTTCATTCCAAAAGGCGACCAAGTAAACCAAGTGACAAAGTAAATCAGGGTTTTAAGAAAATGTGTCCTTCCGTGGATCAAATAGCAGTACGGTCTGAAGCCTAATGTTGTATTTCAACAAGATGGGGCTCCGCGCCACACCTCAAACTGCACTCAAAAGTTATTGCAGGAACAACTGCCGTTCTGCGCGAAGGATATGTGGCCGGTGGATCTTAATCCGCTATATTACTCAGTATGGCGCGTCATGAAGGCCAAGGTCTGTTCTAAACGCAACCCGAGTACAGCAAGTCTCAGACAAACATTCATACGTAAGAAACCCGGAGAGAAATAGATCCAGGTTTCATTATTAGGAACTGCCGTGCGTTCCTGAATCGTTTGGAGCCCGTAATTGAAGCAAATGGAAACTCAATCGATGATTAACATAGTTTAAGACTCTAAGACTCTAGGCTCTCCCTTAGGTCAGTAGGTGAAGGTGCAGCTACAAAGCAATACCATGCTGGAGGTGACTGGGTTCGATTCCCTTTCTGGTCTAGGAATTTTTCGTTAAGGACAGTTTCTCGACCCCTGGGCATAGGGGTATGGTTGAACTTGTCACACAATCATACTAATGCAAAAAATGGTACATGGCATCGAAAACTCTCAATAATTAACTGTGGAAGTGAATTTAGAACACTAAGTTGAGAGCAAGCAATAAGGGAATTGTGAAAGCAATAACCTTGAAATACTGAAAGAAGATGAAGACTCTTAGAAACATCCCTTTTTTTGAATAAATTAAAATAATCGAAACTTATTTTTTTGGGATTTTTTTCAATTCTTACATCACTCAATGGTGCAAACATTATAACACAGTAAATTATAATGTTTTTATTATTGAATGGTCGACAAATCATATGTGATAGTTACTTAACCAGTCTTTTTTTGATTTATCGTATGAAGTTTTGTATTATGTAAAGCGAATACAGCTGACATAAAGAAAAAAGTACGAAGACTGCATTTAATGATAAATCTAGTAAATGGGACAAAGTTACATTCACAAATAGACATCATTTGCTGCTTATAGACCGACTTTTTATCCACATTTCTCGAAAGTTTCTGGCTTTATGAAATAGGTTAGGTAAATTTGTTTGATGCACATTATCAAACGTCTTAATAAACAAGTTGAACATCGTTCGCAGCTCAAATACATTATGACTTATAATTAAAAATAAACAACATATTTTATCGCTGCATAAAAGGCTGAGTCATGGGACACGTAACCTACATGTTTTCGGACAGCCCCGGACCAGAAACTGCAACTAATCATAGGAGTTCTATTGAATCGAATATTTTCTCATAGCATGGATTTATTAGATCCGCTTATTGACTGCTGACGCAGCTGACAACATAGATCACGCCTTCAACGAAACAGTCAACTGAATCTGATGCCTTTCATGCATATGTGATACAGCTGTGCAAATTTACGTCACCCGAATCATCGTATACCAACAACCTGCCACAGATAGTGCAGTCAATAATCACTAACATACCATCGATTAAAAAACAAACAAACTTTATCATTCGTAGGTCCTACCGCAGTTGATTGACGTTATTGGACTGTTAGCGCATCATAATGATGATTGAGTAACCGTATGTCAGAAACCAGCAAAAAGCGACCTGCCTGTCGTCAATGATAAAAATATCCGGGCAAAGAAAAATCCCCACATCCATGGTCACGTTCGATGAATTTAATGTATTTCGTTCATTTTTTAATCACTTTCACATTCACATCACCTACATTGATTTATGATGTTGCGAATACCCATGATTCTGTTTAATTCTGACAAACTCCGATGTGAGTTACATTGGTGAGTGTGAGCTTTTTAGTGGAATAACTGTCACTAACAAATGAAAAGAAAGATTTGGAATTTCCATTTCATTCCAACTACTTATAATACTTATCTCGACAGATACGCGTATTTCGTCTACAATGTGCAGACTTCTTCAGTGTCGTGTGCAGACTTCTTCCAGACGAGTATTAGTACAAAACACTGGAGAAATCTGCACACTGTAGACGAAATACGCGTATCTATCCTGATAAGCAATAGAGGTAGTTGGAATTAAATGGAAATTACTAATTTTTCTTTTCATTTGTGAGTAAATAGAACTCATCAAAAATATTCAAGCGTCCCAATTGTGATATTCTAGTTTTGGCATTTTCAACAATAAGATCTTTATGGGAAACTACCGGTCATTCTGGCATTTGCAGAATAAATAAAAGAAATAGTCAAGTTATTAAAGAACGAACTGATAACAGTGGGACTATAAATTATTGTCAGCAAAAGGTGTTAGTCAGAGAGCCACAAGCATTCCAAAAACAGTGAGCATAAATGAAGAAGAGTACAAAATAGTGAAGAGTATGAAATATTTAGAAACATACTTAACAGAGACGCTAGATAGACTACAAACTACTAGAAAGAGGTGCTTGCAAACTGTGGCTTGTAGCTAGGTGACAGTAGAATTTCTTTAAAAAAATTTGATCCAACCTGGGAAGCTAAACTTATTAACAAGACAGTCATTTCACCAGCTATAACATATGGCTTAGAATCTGCATCTCTTATAAAACGGAATAGAAAATCTATTAGTAAATATGAAATGAAAATAGAAAAAGAGGTGCTCATATGCTGTAGGGATAAACCTAGAAGAAGACTAAAATTATCAAGGCTGTTAGATGGAAAAAAAAGCCGTTAAAAAGACTAGAGTAATAAGGATTAGTTACTGAGGTCACATGCAAAGAAGGCAAACGGGGCATGCATTAAGAGTTGCCCAAATGATGTATGGAAGAAAAAAGATAGGTAGGCCGCAATTCGATCAAGGAAGATAAAAATAAGATACCAGGGTTAATAAAAGAAAACTGGATTGAATTGGCAAAAGACAAAAAAAAAGTTGAAGGAAAAGGCAGAAGAGATATATAAATATGAGGAAAGTGAAGAAGAATCAGAATCAGGAATAGAAGACTAGTTCAACCGTGCTAGAGGAAGATAAATAAAAATAAGTAAACAAAAATTGTATGTCCAAATGTTGATTGAAACAATAGTAATAGAAGTAATTATAAAATCAATCCTGAAGAAGAAATAATACTTTATGTGTGTTACTGCGTGTGCATACATGTTTAGAGAGTTAAACGAGTTGAGAAAAAAATAGCCACAAAAGAATGATGAGAACAAGACTAATGTGTTCAATTCATAACTTAACAGTAAAACAAGAATCAGATACTGAAGGAACGATTGATCCTTTTATATTCACATACTAATGTAGTTATTATATTGTCATTCAAGATCCTAGGAGTCAGCATACGTCGAAACAGACCAATATGAATATGGCAACCAACACATAGAAATAAGTACAAAAGGGACAGAAGAATGAAAACATCGGTGAGATCGTTTATTTGTTTTTTTTTCTTATTATTGTGATAAAAATTATAATTCCAAATACGCGCCAAAATTCTTCATTTTTAATTCTGGAAATGTCAATGCATAAAACGTAAAAAGGGGGTTGAAATGTTGCTCGATGTTGCCCATCTACAGGACGATGTCCGAACGTATTTTGTCGGACATCTTCCTGTAGATGGGCAACATCTAGCACGAAACTGGTTGACTTAGGTAAAGGGGGTTTACCCCTCTTTAGGTTTTGTAAGATGAGTGTTGTGTCTCTCTCCCGTCACGTCTTTTGAGTGTTCTTGAAGTTTTTACGTTAGCACTAGCTACTAAACAATATATGTATATAGTGAAGTGTGAATGCTCTTAATGTATCCAATTGATACATGGTAGTGACAACAAGTACTGCTTAGAGCCTCATCAAATCATATACGCATTCTATCAGATTTAAATAAGGGGTGGAGAATTTTTTTACCGTTTTTTATTGAAATTCCGAAAAACCGAAAAACCAACAATGATACCTATAATTCCGGCTTTAAGTATTATTCTGTTTCCATTCATAAATGTACATCTCTGTGCCAAGGATGAATAATCTGATGTGAAGCACGTTGCATTTAGGATTAACAACAGTGAACATTTTCAATTTGAAGACGTTGGATTTTTTTTCTCATTGATTATCATTGCTATAAAAAGTTCGTCAACGAAAAAAAAATGAAACTGCACCATCTGCTGATGTTATGATATTGATCACGTTCTCAATAAAATCACAAAAATAAGCGATCCAATTTTACTCGCCACATAAATCAAACACTAGGTGTTATATAATGGACATATAACCATTTTATTGTCCATGGAAACTGATAACACCCATCTCTGTTTAACGGGATGGACAGAACGAATCTACTGCCCTTAGATTTTCATAAATTTTCAGACAAAAACATAACTGTTCTGAAGCGTGTGCCACATCAACACCATCCGACATTGAACTCACGTTCTCCTGTCGCTTTCACGTAGCAATGCATTAAAACGCAGCGGTTCAGCAAGAAAGAAAAATGCAGTTTTAGTGACCATATTTCATACGAGTATGCATAACTCCTGACATATTTATGTCAGCCAAGCAATGATACCATGATTCCGTAAGGAAGTTCACACGATGGACACATCGTTATGCCTGGAAATCATGAGAATGGGGACATTCTTCAAGTGATGAAACAGTTCTTGCTCTTCTAGTGATTTATTTTCGTTTCACGCAATAATTTAAAGAAAAAAGTTTCACCACAGCTGTCAAATGCACAATATTTCAAAGAATCAGCTGCATAAAAGTTTAAAGTTGGCCAGTGCTCATTTTGTTTTATCAGAACTATGTAGACCTATATATTAGCGGTATAGGTTGTTGTTGTTTTGTAGCATCAATATCACTCTGAGTTTAAAATCCCATTTTCCATTTTTTTTTTATATATATAATCATTTATTTGTACAGGCTCAATCGAATTAACTTTACAGAGCCAAATTTTCACATTTTTATACATCATTTATCTTAAAACTAAAGTTAGGAGGATAGAGCCGATTACTCGCGGCCGTCTCGAGGTTAATAGGAATTACAAATTACGGATGGGAAAGAGGGTGGGAATTTAAAGTATGGTTTACAGAACACATTAAATTCAAATTCTAAATTATCTGAACACTTATAACTATACAATTTATGGTTTTCCTTTGACTTGAACATTTCTTGAAAAAGAAAAACACACACACACACACACATACACATATAAAAAAACTTATACTAAACATACAGGTTAAACTAACTACAATCTAATGCTAATGTTAGTCAAAAAAACATAAATGAGATTCATGTACTCCAAATCACGTACAGCCAAAATATCTCGAATTGGCACATTGGGTTGTCTACCTCGGGCCCGAAGGGAATCATAAAGCTTAGATCTGACTCCACAATGTTCAGCACAAAACCAAATAACGTGATCTGCGTCCTGATAGCCTTGTCCACACTCACAGAGATTGCTGTCCCTCAGCCCAACCCGGTATAAATGAGCGTTCAAAGAATAATGATTGGACATGAGGCGAGACATGACACGAATGAAGTCTCGACCCACATCCATCCCCCTGAACCAAGATTTCTTCGACACCTTTGGGATGATAGAATGTTGCCATCGCCCCAAATCTCCTTTACTCCATTTATATTGCCAGCTGACGAGTGACTGTTGACGAAAAATAGGAAAAAATTCGTTGAAAGCGATTTGTCGATCACAAATATCGCCTTCCATAGCGCCCACCTTTGCAAGCGAGTCCGCTTTCTCATTGCCCGGAATCGAACAATGTGATGGGACCCATACAAAGGTGATGATAAAATAACGCGAAGATAAAGCACTTAGAAGCTCCTGTATTTTCATGAGAAAATACGAGGAGTGCTTTACCGGCCTCAATGGACGAATAGCCTCTATAGAACTGAGACTATCCGTGAAAATGAAAAAATGATCCGGTGTTAGTGAGGCAACAATTTCTAGCGTAAAATGTATTGCCGCAAATTCAGCGACATACACGGAACAAGGAGCTTGAAGTTTACGGTTGGCGCTATAAATTTCATTAAATATACCAAAGCCTGCTGACTCCTCTATCAAAGATCCGTCAGTGAAGAACGATTTAGTGGAATCAACTTGGCCAAACTTTGCAGCAAATATCACCGGAGCAATCATAGGACGATGATGCTCTGGGATTCCACGAAGCTCCTGCTTCATGGATAAATCAAAATGAACCGAATTGTCGAAATCGGAGAAGCAAACACGATTGGAAATGTTCGGGGAAGGGCTGACATCCTGTGTTATGTACAAATGGTACAAGGTCATGAAGCGGGTTTGAGGATTCAACTCAAGGAGCTTCTCAAAATTTTCGATCACCTGGGGGTTCATAACTTCACATCTGGTGAGGAGCCGGAGAGATAATTCTGAAAACCGATCCGAGAGTGGCAACATGCCAGCCAGCACTTCAAGACTCATGGTGTGAGTCGAGTGCATGCAACCTAACGCGATACGAAGACACCGATACTGAATACGTTCCAGTTTAATGAAGTGCGACCGAGCCGCTGACTGAAAACAAAAACTACCGTATTCCATAACCGACAAAATCGTTGTCCGGTACAACGTTAGAAGATCTTGCGGATGCGCTCCCTACCAGGTCCCGGTAATTGTGCAGAGAAAGTTGATCCTTGGCTGGCATTTTCGCTTCACATACTCAATATGGGATCTCCAGGTGCACTTAGAATCGAACCAGACCCCAAGATATTTAAATGACATAGAATGAGTTATCGGCTTACCCCAAATTTGAAGCTTCGGTTGTGCTGGGTTATGCTTCCTAGAAAAAACTACCAACTCAGTTTTCTCCGTAGAGAATTCGATACCTAGCTCTAGAGCCCAAGTAGACAAATTGTCTAAGGTATCCTGTAAGGGTCCTTGCAGATCAATCCCATTGGATCCCGTGACAGACACTACGCCGTCATCTGCAAGTTGTCTCAGCGTACAGTTGTCACTTAGACAACCGACTTTGACATAAAAATTATATAAAAGAGGGCTTAAACATGATCCCTGGGGGAGACCCATGTAGCTAAATCGTGAAGCTGTAGAGGTTCCATGAGAGAAGCTCATATGTTTCTCTGACAGCAAATTGTACAAAAAATTGTTCATTAATGGTGAAAAGCCACAAGCGTGGAGTTTATCTGAAAGAACTTCAACAGATACTGAATCAAAAGCCCCCTTGATATCCAAGAATACAGAAGCCATTTGCTCTTTTTTAGCAAAAACTAACTGAATATCTGTGGAAAGCAACGCGAGACAGTCGTTCGTTCCCTTACCCCTACGGAAACCATATTGAGTATCTGAAAGCAGGTTGTTCGTCTCAACCCATTTGTCCAGACGGAAAAGGATCATTTTCTCCAACAACTTTCGAATACAAGATAACATCGCGATGGGTCGATAGGAGTTGTGGTCGGACACGGGCTTACCAGGTTTTTGAATGGCAATAACTCTCACCCGTCTCCAATCATCCGGTACAATGTTGAGTTCCAGAAACTGATTAAACAAGTTCAACATGCGCCTCTTCGCGACGTCTGGGAGGTTCTTAAGCAAGTTGAACTTGATCCTATCAGCCCCTGGAGCCGTATTGCCACACGAAAGGAGTGCGAGAGAGAACTCTACCATTGAAAAGGGTTGGCTGATCTCATCTATCGAATTCGTATTTTCGCGAGGAATCATCCGTGCCGGCACAGAATCTGGACAAACTTTTCGCGCGAATTTGAGGATCCATTGGTCCGAGTACTCTTCGCTCTCGTTGTTCGTAGTTCGGTTACGCAACCTTCGCGCCGTGTTCCAAAGAGTACTCATCGACGTTTCGCGCGATAGCCCGTTCACGAATGTTCGCCAGTAACCGCGTTTCTTGGCCTTGATGAGGCTCTTAAGTTCGCGTTCGAGAGCCGTGTATACTTCGAAGTGCTCAGGTGTTCCACGTCTACGGAAAAATTTAAACGCGTCGGACTTTTTACGGTAAACCTCGGTGCATTGCTGATCCCACCATGGAGAAGGAGGTTTCCTGCAAAATGACGTCCCTGGAACTAGTCGAGTTTGAGCTTGAAGCGCGCTGTCTAAGATCAGGTTGGAGAGGAAGTTATATTCTTCCAACGGTGAAAGCCGTTCTACCGTCGTTACGGCTTCATCTACTGCTGTCCTAAACATTGTCCAATCGATGTGACGGGTAAGATCATACGTGACGTTGACAGATTTCGACGAATTGAACCCGGTGGCAACCGAAATTTTTATGGGCAAATGATCACTACCGTGAGGATCTTGAATCACATTCCATGTGCAATCCAACGATAATGAATTCGAACAAAGTGTGAGGTCTAATCTACTGCCAACTGAGGATGTACCAGCCAAACGTGTTACTTCTCCATTGTTAAGAACTATCATATTAAAGTTGTCACAGAGGTCATATATCAGGGAAGACCGGTTGTCATCATACAGTTCTCCCCAGCATGTACCGTGGGAGTTAAATCTCCCATGACCAACCGTGGAGCAGTAAGAACCGAACAAATATCTGAAAGTTGTTTTCGGTTAATGGAGGCTCTAGGAGGAATATATACAGAAGCAATGCAAAGGCTTTTATTTTTAATAACAGCCTGACATGCGACAACTTCAATACCTGGAATAGGAGGAAAATTCACTCTATAGAAGGAGTAGCACTTTTTGATCCCCAAAAGTACTCCCCCTCCACGCGAATCCTCACGATCAAGACGAATAATATTGAAATCATGAATCGGAAGATTGATTTCGGAAGAGAGCCATGTTTCACAGAGAGCGAATGCATCACAACCGGTATTGTGAGCTAAAAATTTGATGATTCCAATTTAGGAATCAAACTTTGACAATTCCACTGTAGAACAGTGATCAAATCCCCGACCTCATTTTGAAAATTATCCATCGAAGGAAATGATAGCTGCAAGGAGGGGCCACTTAATTGTCAATTGCTTCAAAAAGGTCTTCACTGTTGGAAGCATTGCCAAAACAATGCTTTTGAGAGGGTCAGAAATTTCGAGGTACTTAAAGATACCTTCGGCAATGTCATCAAATGAGAACAGCCCACTTGAGGAGGGGGCTTCTGTTCTTAAAATTGGGGCTTCAGGGGTTTTGGATGTCCCCGGGAGAGATGGAAAGTCCTGGGTGTAGTTAGTACTACGGAAACCAGGAGGACTAGGATTTTCCTTTTTTCCACCTGTTCTTGAATTGGGCAAGCTGGTTTTGGGCTCCGGTTCAGCAACTTTCCGTGGGCGGACGCGTCTTCGCTTCCGTGAAGCACCTTCCGGAAAGCTGAATGATGTTCCCTCTTCAGCCAAATCAAAGTCAGACTCGTCATCTGACAGAGGAGCAAAGGGATTTGTATTGACATTCGGTGATGGTGAGGCTTTTTTCAGCATTTCGGCGAAAGATTGCCTGGAACGCTGTTTCAGCGAGCGTTCTAATTGTTCCCCGCGTTGTTTGTACGCTGGGCACGACGAGAGAGCATGAGGAGGAGTACCCTTACAGAAGGCGCATTTTGGTGTGCTGTCTGCACAGGCGCCATCCTCGTGTTTCTCTCCACAATTAGAGCAGCGTGCTTTATTGCTGCAATGGGAGGTCGTATGTCCCATCTGCTTGCATTTTCGCAGATCATGACCCGAGGTACAAACAACCGCACAGGTAGTCGAAGTTTTCCCAACTCGACGTATTGAGGGAGGGCTGAACCAGAAAAAGTTACACGAAACGAGTCTGACGGAGTAAACTTCTTTTCACCCTTAGTGATCGATACTGTGCCTAGTTTTCTCACATCGAGTATCTTGACTGATTGAAGCAGAGGGTTCTTAAATCGACCAACCCCCTGCTTCAACAGGATCTCAGGGGTCAAACTCGCTTCGGAGACCACACCTTGTACCTCAATACCTCGAGCTGGGATGTACACTAAATACTCCAGTGTAAAAAATTGAGAGACAGCAATTTCGTTAGCTTGTTTAAGGTTGGACACAACGACTTTTAATTTATTGTGTCTCACCTTAATTATCTCGGTCACGGCCGAGAATCGTTTCGTCAGATCGTTTGAAATCTGGTAAACATTAAGAGGTTTCGTTTTGGGCCGAAAATAGACAACCCAAGGACCAGATGAACTATCTGGATAAGCACGCGATCGGGTAGCTTTGAGAGCTACCCCATCATTTTGCGCCATAGATGATTCATCTTCCGATAAATCATCCATGGCTCGCTTGTGGGAGCTTATGGCGCTCAACCACTAACGTAATTAACTACAATCAATCACAGATACACAAATTAAACCTAAGCACACACACTCACACACTCTCAGTCACGCTTCACACTCACACACAATACGATTATAATGAAATCAAAAGAGCGAGAAATAAAAAATTATCTTATATACTACTAAAAAAACTTATCTTATATGTATCACTGATCTACTGCAGACGGGCGACGAATGTGCTGCTGCTGCCGAGCGACGATGAGTGGCCGCGTGTACCGGCTAGGCGTGGAGCTAAACGATGATGGTAATGATACTGGTGATACTGGTCGGTGGTGGTTAGCAGATGATCGACTGCACGCTACACACGATGGCCTGCTGGTGTGCGTGCCGTATAGATGTGGAACAATATGGCTTTTCGATCGTGGCAATATTGCTAATTGCAATAAATGGCGTTGTTGCACTGTTCAACACTCAACGTTTTCTACTTCCGAAAACCAAGACTTTATTTCACTCGCGATTCAGAAAAAAATAGAGCTGAGGGCTTGAAACAACTTGTGAAAAGCTTCCAAACCAACGGAGAGCTGACCGAACGAACTGTTCTGTTCGCTTGTTCACTGGGCAAAAAAAGCCATTTTCCATTTATCAGCCTAAAAATATGTGTTATTAGTGGTAGGATTGATATTGTTGTATCTTTAGGGCCTATCGGTAAAGACATACTTATCATCAGACATACACAAAGAAAGTCCCACATAGAATTATATATTCAAATGCATGTGCTCGGAGATTTAAACAATTTGGTTCACTGTGAAATCCGGAGCCAGAATATTTGGTAGCTTAATGAACCTGAAGTTAATCAAACGGCTATGATCTGAGTTTCGCAAATTAAGTGATCAACATCCTGGTAACCTTGTTCACATGCGAAGAGATCGTCATCCACCAGCCGTATTGGTAGGAGCCTTATCAAGTAGGAATATTATGAATAATTTTATTTATCATCCCAAACTTCAATCTACATTCTTGACCTATACACTAAGCTTATGGTTGATGAGGTAGAATTCAAACCAACAGACAAGGTCAGATGATATTCCAAGTATGTTTAATTTCGCAAGCAATCCAATATACTCTGATCAACCTGATCGAATGTAAAAAAAAAAAAATCAAAAATTATTGCAAACAAGGTTACTCCTTGGTAAATTTATCTTTGTTCAGCTGTGTTCAATCTAGCGATGTGAATTGTGCTAAAATACACTCGAAATGATTTTGCGAAATGTAAAAATTCGAAGGTATATAAATTTGGTAACAAAATTGAACAGAATTATACAATTTTATGTGTTTGTTAAGCTTATGAACAATTCTGTGTTTTTTTTTATAAATTGCATCTTACATGAATTAAAAATTGGCAGTCGCCTTAATAATAAGTTACAACTACAAACCACAGTGAAGTTTGATTTAAAATGCACGGTATATACGATTTACGATCCATTCTACACGAGTTCTGGTTGTCTGGCTTGCTTCGAAATAGTTGAACACAAAACAGGAAAAATCGCCAATGCTTTCAGCCATTTCTTTTTATTTATTCATTTATGATCAAAACTGTATATATCGAAAAATTCAAATAAATTTCGTGGAAAACTAAACAACTAGAATAAATGAAGCTTGGAACTAACATACATCCTCAATGCGTTTAAACGAATGGTCACAGACTAATTGATTAAAAGAACCAGCCCCACCAAATATAGGTCAAATAAGGAAAGGGTAGGAATGTGTGGACGAGATACTCGCTTTATTGGAAGCCAAGAACAATGAGACAATGGTTTACTTGTTCCAAAATAATATAGGGCGGTGAGTATGACGAACCAATGGTATGAATCATAATAAGTTGTGATACTCACCAACGGCCCACCACACTCGACGAACCACCACGTCTCAACAGGTAGCAGGTTTGTTTTTTTATTCTGTGCTCACTCGATCATTCGCACCACAAACAATAGGTTACCGAAAGACCGAATAGACGATCTATAACCAATCATAAAATAGTGTAACAAAGCATCCGCATAACCTTTCACGGCCGATGCTCGTAACATACCCTTTTTCGAAAGCTTTTGCACAACTATATTCTTCAAATTATTTCACTAATTGAACTAATATCTGTATAAAGGAGGTTGAACTTTTTAAAACGCTAAGAGCAATCTTCTTTAATCTACCTAATGTTACGGTGAAAGGATTTGGTGAAATTAAAATTTCGAGAAGCATTTCGTGCCTTCTGGCACATTTATGCTTTATGATTTTCAACCTCATCAGTTTTATACCAACCGGCGGAGACATGGTCCTATACCCAATGATTTCATTATCTGCAATCCGCTCAACCAATCGCAATGTTTTGTGATATAGTGAGCGGCATAATATGATAATTTGAGATAAATCAAACGCCTTCCAAATTTGGCAGATCCACAATATAGCAATAGCAAGACACCCAGACAGGAAGATTCGATGAACTTCCACAACAATATGAGTAGATAAATACAGTATGGGAACGTCTATTAATTGCGTCACGCAAAAATTAACTTTTTATAACCAACCGCCCACCCCCCAACCCCCTGTCACGTTTTTTTTTATGCACCTTCAAATTGTTTTGTATGGATCTTAAATTTACATGAAATATCCCCGTGTAAAAAAGGCCTTACTGTGTACAGATAAGCCGATTCATTTACTTTTGAAGTTAAAGGTTAGAACTGTATGAGGCCCTCCGAAGGCTTTGCTGTATTCTCAAGTGTGTTGTATAAACAGAGATCTATTAAAGCGACGGTAGTTGTAGCTCACACAACCAAACAGTTGTTTGATAAATGGACATCAAGTTTTGAAATACTACGTCAAAAATGTTTCCATTATTAGTTTGAGTTTTTGCGGACAACAGTCGGAGGCGGCTTAGGAGTCGATCTATGTGGAAGGAACCTATTTTGATATAATTTAAGTAATTAATAAATTGATTTTCGTAAATACGATCCGGTTGATTTGTTTATGCCTTTGAGAGTAACCATAAGGGGACAAATATCACCTGGCACATAACATACAGTAATGAAATTGTATGGTTTGTGGTAGATGACATTAATGCTGTCGAAGTTTTGAGCTAAGGTTTACTTATATCTTCACCTAAAACCACTGAGCCCAAATAAATCAGCGCATTGAAGTGTATAATTTACTTGTGTTAATATATTTGAAATGTTCTGAAGAAACAGAGATTAGTTATAGTCACCAAATAAAATGGCTTCATCCTGTGTTTTAAAATTAAACTCAATACAGTGAATTGACTAATCGGTATTCGTAATTTCCGGAGAAAATAAACTATACCAATGCTTAATTTTTCTAACAGGTAGCTAGTTACAATACCACCCACAGTTGTTCAAGAAAGTTGTCCTCAGTAGTACAGTCAACGCCGCAATTTAAACCAGCTCACACAGTAACAAGTTTCCCACTGCTTTTAAATTTGTACTATTAAGAGCGCTTAAATCTTTCCTGGAGGCAGTGTAAGAATTCCCCAACAGAATTTTTTAATAGTGCCATGTTTTTGTTAACCCAAGAACGTCATAAGGTGAGTCGGCCTTTTTCATCAATTGTAGTAGTTATTCACATTGAGAAAGAACTCAATTCTATTCCACCTTAAGCGTGATCAGTAGCAAGAACTAATTGGGTGGCTAATTGAAAACAAGGTCACCTATCCTACATCATTTCACAAAATTTATCCTGTGGAAAACGTTAGATGGAAATGAATGTAATTTTCATCCTCGTTTAGATTCTTGGTAAAAACAATAATCAGTGTCTTGGAAATTGAATTTGAAAGGAAGTCAAGTTTAGCAAAAAGCAAACAAACCACAATGGTTAATATTATCACAGAGAACAGACATCCTCGAGGCTCGAACATTTTTTTTCCCAATTTACTGTGTAAAATTTTTAAAGCAAACCGTTGGAAAATCAGCGCCGCCTAGTCTAGGTTTCACAAAACTAAAATTGACAGACTATCAAATCTCAACGCGTGTCACCTACGCGCCATCAACATACGAATCACCAAAACTAACGGAAACAAGCTATTATTTTAAAATGGCAGTTACAGAAATTTACACATGGAGGGCACTCTAGCTTGGATGTCTGTTCTCTGTGTTATGTGTGTAGTGTTATGTATTCAAGCATAGTTGTGTAAATTAGTCATCAATAAATCGAGAGTAAATGCTGCGAGAAATACTGTATACATTAATACACTTAGAACAACTGCAAAAATGCATGTTCCTACCTAACCAACAGTTGTTGATTAAAAACCTAAATCAGAAGTGACAATGTCAAACTTAAATAATAATTGCAAGTTGATTTCAAACAGGTTTACAACTATTGAACAGACTTCAACGCTAAACATCTCAAAAGTCACACCTCAGAGGTCGAGAAAATGTGGCACAGGAGAAAAGTAGTAATCGCTATGGGGTTCCCAAGCGCAATAAAAAGTACCACGGCACGGTTTGTCATTTTCATAACATGGCAACATCACTTTTAATTTTTTTAATTGAGGATTAATGTGGCTCATCAGAGGGCATGCGCCATTCCAATGGATGATAAGTAGAGGGGTAAATCTTATCTCAGAATATCATTATCAAAGTGCCAACAATTCCTAGGCACGATTTAACTATGAATGAGACAGTTGTGCATAAAATATAAAAGCAGAAGTACTGCCTTACCCATCAATCATTTTCAAAACCATCAGCGATCTAGTAATAACGATAAGAGATTTTTCACAAGGTCGTTCTAGCCAGGGATCACTATAGATTCGAATATGGCACGTACAAATTTGTGATGAATAGTGATTTATACATTAAGTATCAATTTTTGCTTAAGACTGTCAACGCGACATCGTATTTCGATACGTCGAGAAAATATAGACGAAAACTAAGTGCAATTTTTCAGTGGCCTCATTTAGGATAACCATCAAGCAGATCTAATCGAAATGGATAAAGTGATAAATTTTGTGAGTTATTTCTAGTGACACCAAGACACTACAGTGATATAAAAGTGAAAATGAAATCTATATTTAAGGATGTGGTTCATATTATTTGAATGCCGATTGAATGCCGTACTTTTTTTTCTACGATTCTGATCATTAAGTGATTTTAGTCAGGATTGCCGTCAGGGATGGTTTCAATAACTAATTCGTTTTGACATTCATTCGTGTTTAACTTTTTTCATCACCAGAATTTCTTAATGTTATGCATAGAGAAATTTTAGGTCGCAACAAAATATGAAAGCAACGCAAATCTCTACCACTAAATCATAATGTAGAGAAATCAGTGTAGTTGTAGTCGTTTAAGTTCATTATGCATTAGAACTACAGAGTTTAATAGTTGACAGAAACCGTAGTTTCAATAACGGGCTATAAATGCTCAATACATCACGATTAAAGTTAGACGCAAATTAATGAAAAAAATAATGCCTGAATGAAATCACCCACAAATATTTCCCATGCATATTTTCAACTAGTTGTGCCCAATCAATTTTATACTATATGATTCCAAATGGGAGGCTTATAAGGACCTAAATTGGAATCGTTAAGTCAAGGGTAGCGGAATTCTCAAAATTTGCAACAGTTTAGTGCATACGTATTGATATAATTTAAGACGATTAAGATTTGACTTGCAGCTTTGAAGTGAAACGGGACACCCTGTTCCAGCATAGATCAGTGCACGCAGACGTCAGTCGGTTCAGTCCGACAAAAATTTGACACTTTTGGGTGGTTTGTTTTGGTTACTTATTCGCAAGTACGACAACTCTCGACAGCTCTCCAATGGATTCCATAGTTATTAATTTGAGTTTAATTCTCAAACTTAAAAAATTGTTTCGTTAGAATAGCGATCCTGCACCAGTAATAAAATTTGTTCACTCTGGGAATCAAAACAAAGAAGATAGTAACCAAAACAAACCACCCAAAAATGTCAAAACGGAATTGAGGTTAGGGCCCGTGCACTGATCTATTCCTTCTCGCAGTTTTAGGGATCTAAATTTTGGCTTTTAGCGCATGGACAATGTCATACCAATTGTCATTGGACATACAACTGTAAAACTATATCGGACTACTTGCTGCAATAATTTTTTTTAATCCATATCTGTTGGTAATGTTTTTTTTAAATCCATATCTGTTGGTGAAACTGGGTTTTATATCTTAAAAATCGTGAGGGTTAGACAGACGTAGTGCATCCTGTTCTGTTGAACATTAAGGCTTTAACTTTTTGAACACAGTGTTCTATTTTGTATACATTTTTTCAGTTAGCGTTGATATTATTTTATTCAATTTTTTGACACCTAATTTTAAGATCATGACATCACATTTGCATTAAAAAAGGTGAATATTTTTATCGACATTTTTGGTGAAAATACGATCTTCTTTTTGATTCAAACGTTGTTATCCTGCAGTTAATGTTATATTTAATAACAAGACATTGTTTCACTTAAATTTGTTGAGATAAATAAGTTTGAGCGATAATTTATTTCCATTCAAAGATAAAACAAAGTCGTTCATTTAATGACTGACCCGAACATTTGATCTGTTATCGACAAAAAAATGGTGAGAAAATATCTCTCTGTCTGATGATTCAATTATGAAAACTTCTGTTGTGGAATTTACTACAACTCTTCGCTAACCAAAAACCACTTGTGATCAAATCTGAACTCACACCAAATATAATTGGCGTTCAATTTGCAAAAGAGAGCTAGGTGCCAGCGTACATTTGGAGATGAAATATTAATTTTTTTTTTTTTTAATATTTTCGTGCCGTTGAACTAAAAATAAACAGAAGAGCAAATAAATCTGATCTGATGTTTTCTGCAAATTCGATTTGAACTGTTTTATACCGCTGCTTTCCGGCTTATCACGCGAAAATGTTTTTATCCTTCTATACATATTCGTATTTTGCACTAATTGCCGGTGCAGTCAAGCCAGTAAAATTCACTTGCAATCGAGCCCTTTTTCGGGTTTCCCAACCGCTCTTTTTTACCCTTCTTACATCAATAGGGTATTAAGATCGCTTGAAAACTCGACTTTTTATCCGAGGCCCACAGGGCCGAGTGTCATATACCATTCGACTCAGCTCGACGAACTGAGCACATGTCTGTGTGTATGTATGTGTGTGTATGTGTGTGTATGTGTGTGTGTGCGTTACAAATAATGTCACATCGGTTTCTCAGCCATCTGTGAACCGATTTCAGTTCTGTTGACGGCAAATGGAAGCTACAACATTCCCATAGAACTCTATTGATTTTTTTTTCATTCGAACATTTCGTTACGAAGATATGAACGAAACAGTACTTGAAGGCCTATTATAATAGTAATAAAACAGTTTAGTCTCCGATTACATACTGAGCTATTTGTGTACCGCTTTTAGTTTTGTTGGTGCCAAATCAAAGTTATGATATCTCCAAATAACTGGTCAAAATTTCATTATGATTGGATAATCCTTCATGGAGATATGACCAAAACAATACCTGAGAGCACATAATTGTGAGATGACAATATACTCGTTGCAGTGCAAAACCGAACGAGACCAATCACACCAATCGATGCCGCTTGCATTCTATTGTGTCGCATCTGGTGCGTTGTATAGCACATACAGCGGACTAGCCACACTATGCTACTGTATAGAATTAGAGCAGCATCGATTGGCTCGAGTGGCTGGTTTTCAACTGCAACGAGTATATTCGAAAATTACACAAAGTCTCCATTTACTATTTTCAACGAATATGTACTTATTAAGCATCTTGAATCCATATCGATAATCAAAATTGACGATTATGTGAAATTGCTAATATTTATGTAATTTCTCCTTTTATATAACTAACAGAAACAGGTCATTAAAGACTATTAATGGTTATATTTTAATCACATCGATGAACAGTACATTAAGGATTGTCGAACGGATTCATTTTTAAACACAAAATATGACATATCGAATATTCCTGGACATTCCTGGAATTTCTGATGAAAATATGTATCCAGTACCATATTGGCCACATTTGAGTTCGTAATTCTGATAAAGTGTAAGAAGGGTTCAGCCGCACCATCGGTGGATTAATTCAGGTTTTTGATCATTAAATCTATTTTTTTATGAGTTAAGTTAAGTTAAATATACGTTGAAAATTGCGTTGCGTTGGTTACGGATTATTCCGTAAATTGTACACTGGAAGCTGGCTATCTGCTTGATACTACAACAATGCACACTGAAAATTTATTTACGTAAAGTAGCTTTCACGCGTTTCGTAGACATGGATTTTGAACATAGAACAAATGTCTCGTATATTGTATGAAACATTCATAATGCTTTTTATCTGGTGAAATGCTATCATTACACCTTGTTGTAAAATGCACGAAATGAACTTCGTGATGACCAGCGAATCGCTTTTATACCGTACTCATGTATGATGGTGTTGCTGCTGATATGGGCGGAAATAACTTATCTATCCCAAAATAAAAATCAAAGCGCTGTCGTGAGCTATAACTTCATGTTCATTAATCAAAATTGTTCTCACGAGTCAGCGTGGCCTAGTGAGATCAACCACGGATTTAGAATCAGCACTTTCCAAATATTCAGGTTTGAACCCCATGTCTGAAATAATAATAAAAAAAAAAACCCCGGGCAACTCCACGTGGTTGCGCTATTTTTTTGTCAATTACATTTTGAGTCGATAAAGTAGATCTGTCCGTCCTTCATGCAACCGCCAGAGAGACGTTTCTTTTTAATTTGTGACCAAACATTCGTAGCTCTTTGTATTGTTTTGTACAATTTACGAATGTTATTTCTGTGTCAACAAAAGCTTCGTGCTTTTGACAATTGCGCGACAGTTATTACGAATGTATCTTCATAAAAAGAACAAATCAGTTTCGTTGCACAAAACAACGAATGGATTTATGAGTATTACTTTCGATTTCGTAATATAAACTAAAATTAACTTTCAGTGCAGCATTATTTGCTTGTTTTTTACGTGATGGTCATGGTCGGAGCCATCACAACCATTCACAATCTTCTATGGTTTTAGAATTGTAGCTCGAGTTCTCAATAGTTTCAAGTTTTTTTTTCCGGACATGCTACACCCACCACAACACATAACCGCCAGTTGAGGGGTCGATATAAGCAAAAATGTACTTAATAATCGAGGGATAATAATTAATCGAAAAGGACCGTATTAAGTTTTTGAAAATAAACACTTTTTTCTCTCCATGGTTTCATTTTAGTATTTTTCTTATATGTGTTCCAAAAAAAAGTCTCAAATCACAAGAAAGGCAACCACACAGAAAAAAATCTTGAAGTAAAAATTACCATTTTACCCGACTATGCCTTTCTTTAAAACTACCATGAAACTTCAGTCAAATTTACTACGTTTATGGTAAGACCTTCAACGTTTATGGTATATTTGACAGACCTTATGTTGATATCAACCACACCATGGTTGATCTAATCGCAGGCATGGTAAAATCAAACGCATTTATAGTCAGCTGAAAATTGTTGGTGATTGCGCTTAATTTAACCCTTGAAATGGTAGTTTCTACAGCGGTATTTTTTTTTGCGTGTAGGCATGCTAGTTGTAGCTACCTGATTATTTTTGATTACAGTTAAATATAGTAAGTTCTACAATATAAACAAACAAAGGTAAATCATAACGAAAATACATTATTTTATTTTATTTCGAAGGGATTCTATACTTTTTGAAACAGTTTTATTTAATTGGGTAATTCTTTTACGAACGGTCACTGAAAGAGAAAAAATATGTTTATTTGAGTTTTATAATATCCAATATCTTTACCATTTGACTCTAGGTTGCGGGTCGACCTTAGAACCTTCTTCTGTTTTTTTATGTAGCGATCCTTAAGGATGCGTAGAAAAGAGACGTTTTTTGACTGTTGGCATAATTAAATTTAGTTTATTTCATTTCATAAGCTCTGAGCAGATAGTACTTTACCAAACGATTCTGCTGATGATCAGATTCGTTGACAACCGAACAACTCATGTGTACAATATCTTCTATCTTTTTTGCTTTCTATTATGAAAAATAATATTAATCAATCAATAAACAAAGAAATAATAATATTTGGCTTACAGCAAAAAGAAGAAGTTGTTGCTCCTGAAAATTTTAAGATTCTTTTAATATTTTCTTTTGCAATTACACGAAATATGTACTGTTTCACCTCAATAATTCGCAAAACATTTGTTTGGTGATTATGGCCAGGAGTCTCTAAAATTTAATTAAATGAATTTCCTTTTACATGCATTTTTATTTTTTGGCAAATGTTTATCATAAACAAAAGTTGATTAGTTTACAGTAACATGAAGGTCATCTGATCATAAAAATAGTGTAATATACTATCGTGTACCTCTTCAATGTTATCACGCATTTTGAAATTAATTCTGAAATTAATTATACAATAAATTATATGAATATGTGATTAATTTTTCGCATCTATTTTAAACATGGCTTTAACTTTATTTGAGATTATTACTTTCAAATACTAAGCAAGTTTTGCAATTGTTTCTTATCTATAAAATAGATCGAGATTCTTACAAATCATACTAATCGCCTTCTTTTTGTATGAGGTGTATGGATCTGAATGAATTTCTGTTCCTCTATAAAGTTTCAAGTATCAGTAGTAACAGAAGGTCGGCTCAAGTGAAACGTTTTCCTTCAAATAGGAAATTTGTGGCATTTACTGTTTATTTCATCATTTACCTGGCAAAAATGGGTGAAAATAAAATATGAGAGATTTAAGTTGAAATTGTTTGAGCTTGAAGAAATAAAATTTTTCAATTTCCTGTGATAATAAGCCAGGCTCTATATTGCCGTGAAATATTTAAAGAACACTCTTATTGCTTTTATTTTTGAATGAAAGTTTATCACGTTAAAGTAAATCCAAGAATTTTTTCAAGTAGGATGTGATGTTCGGAAATAATAAGAATGTTCTAAAAAAATACAAACGGTGAAGTTTTGTTATGTTTTTCGAAGCTCTAAACACTAAACGTGACTAGAATTGGACACCCTTCGTCTCTTTTTACACGTTTATGAAAATTTACGAACGCGTATTAAATCAATTCTTATTATATTTTCCAAAGCAAGGATGTGTAGATGTTTATGGAAATAATTTGGATTTAGATCCATAGTCCATTGAGCCTATGCTTAAAATTGGATGTACATATTTTTTCACCATTTTATCCACGAAAACCAAAAATATACTTTTATTCTCGGTGCATATACCCAAATTGATACCATTTCCCTTTTTACATTTTGCTTGTAGAAAAAGAGGGATAAATTATTGAACCTGAACTCTTAAGTTTCCTTAAGTTTTTTTTACCTCTTTTTAGCCGTATATGTAGTTTTATGTCATTATATCAATGATGTGGTTCATGGTTAATAAAGTTTATATAAATAAAGCAAACCACGAGACAAATACAATACTTATATTTGTTTTGTTTACCGACTTTTTTAACAGTGGCCTGAAGGTTCTTTATGTTTGGGCTGCTTTTTAGTTGGACGTTCGCGGGTTGGTAGATAACTTTACCGTCAATAAATAACGTTAAACTAGCCTTGACAATACTGTCTTGATACTTGGATGTATCTAGTGAGCTGTTTTTTGTGAAAATGTGAAAATTTGACAGCTGAAATACCATCCCAACGAGGCAACGGCATTAGGCATTAGTACATGGAATATACTCAATTAGCATATAACAAATATAAGTTTTGTTATAGTTTATTTTTTATTTTTTTTATTTAGGGTAGTTCTTCATAGCACTTGTTATTTCATTTGCAATATCGGTCAATTTGGTTTTGTATCCGCTCATCTCTGCAAAATAATAAAATTATTTATAACAAAGCTGTGCAGCAGAAAACCCATTGTATAGAGTTTTCAATTTAACGACATGAGAGCTGTAATGTACATGTTGTACTACGCTGCTCATAATTAAAAATTAAACCACTTACTTTTAGTTTGGTTAGTGCCTTCATCCAATTGCTTAATAATGTTGCGTGTAATTTCTATAAACTTTTCTCCAATTTCGGGAAGATCATCCATATCTTCACCCTACAATATTAGGAAGAGTTCTTATTAAACATGATTATATTTGCAAAGTATTATCCATGCCACCTCGTATCTTCTATCGATTTTATTATTGTTTGACATATTTTGTATTTTTTCTGCCATTTTTCGCTGAATTTCTTCGATTGCATTTAATTTCTGTAAATAATTTGAGAAAAGATATAAACATATTTGGTGGATACAAAGAAAATTATAAAAGCAGTAATAACTAGCCTTTACTATTATAGTTCTTTATTTGCTTGAGTGTCGTATTGCAAAAGTAATTTTATTATATTATTGCATTAAATATTTTAAAATAAGAAATTGAGATTCAAACCCAATCTTATAAAACATTGATAGTGGAAAATGTTTTTTTTTCGCATAAACTTTTCTCACAATACGATAAAAATATCACTTCAAAAGGTTTAAAAAATGATTATTCAAAAAACATGTTGATTTTTCTATTATACTTAATAATATAGTAGATATAGCATAATATACTTTGTTAATCAAAGCAAAAATAATAAAATATAAAAATATAAAAATGCTTACCTGCTCAAGGGCGTCACTCATTTTGAAGCTAATTCTGAAAATAATTAAATTTAATCATACAGGATATTTAGTTTTAGTCCTATTTGAGATTGACAAAAGTACTGAGCAAACATTGAAATGCGTAAAAAGGTTGAAAGAAAATTAATTTTAAGCTTGTTTAGTGTATATATATATAATATATATATATATATATATATATATATATATATATATATATATATATATATATATATATATATATATATATATATATATATATATATATATATATATATATATATATATATATATATATATATATATATATATATGTATATATATATATATATATATATATATATATATATATATATATATATACAGCAATTCCATGAAAAAAGTTATACGATCTCTCAGAATTTTATAATATTCGGTAGGATTGTTCAACATCGAAAAATATTAGACCCGTATTTTTTTATTTCGTTATTAGACTGGACCTTTCTGCGTTAGACTGGTCCAAAAAATTGTGATTTTTCAAAATCTTCAATTTTCAAAAATTTATAACTCCTAAACCGTTTAACCGATTTTAGTCATTTTTGGCCATTGTATTGAATTTCCAAGCAAAAATACGAAACCTTTGAATATATCAATTTTTGTATGAAAAAAATACAAAACAAATAGTTTTTCTTGAATTTGACTGCGAGGGGCCTCAACGACTCCTTGTTTTAGTATTTTTAAATGAAAGAGCATTCAATTTTACATAACATATCAAAAATTGGAGATGTTCTGCGTGTCGTTTTGGAGATACAATTTTTTAAATAATAAATCATTACTCTTCATTTTATACATCACCCGCCTGTAGAAACGATGAAGATGCATGGTAGATTACCATGCGTCTCCATCCAATCAAACCTATGACTAATGAAATCTATGAGTTACTTACAAACTTAGTATAACATTCGAATCAGTCTTTAAGGCTTTCCGTTAACCACACAGACCAATTGCTATTTTTTGACGATTACCTTTTTCAAATAAATAAGGCTTTAAAATTTCAAATATTTTTGCTTAGTGTAAGTTCCAAGAAAAAAACACTTTAAATCCGCGCGACATGATGAACATGTTAAAAAATAAGAAAAACACTTTTATACATTTATTTTTATTTATTAAGTTTTTTCATAACAATTTTATACATTTTTCTTCCGTTGAAAATGAATTTTGTTTCACAATAATATACTCTTCGTTTTGAGGCTTCAAACTATGGAATGACTGAGTCCCTGAAATTTGCTTCACACGTGTGTAACGATTTTTTAATTTTCTTTCCATTTTATTATAGTCGGATTCCGAAAAAAATTGATAGTGTATTTTCGAGTCTGGCTTAGAAATAGCCCAAGAATAAAATTCTTCGGCCGTTGTTATGTGATGATCTTGCAAACTGGCTTTCGCAGCATTTCGTTTCAATACGCCTCCCAAAGCATCACAAGGGCCCTTTCCATGACAAGTAGCGAAAAAATTCCACTCGGCATCTATGCCAAAATCTTTTTGCATGTTGCACAAATTAAAAGCGGTCATTTTATTTTTGTATTGGCTTCCAGATCCATCTGAGAAGAAATAAATTTTCTCTAAACCTGATAACTTACTTTTTATGAACGCTATGCATTGAGTCAAAAAAAGACGCACTGCGACATGATTATGTTTAGTGAAATCAGCAATTGCAATAAAACTGGTAAACTTCAAATCATTTGATTCTTCATCTTTAAAATAAATAGCACAAGGGTGAATAGTACATTGAGCGTTTGCCCAATGAAAGCCTTGAACTGCATCCTGCACAACGAATGAATAATTCTCCGAAAAATCACAGATTATGATACACTCAGTAGCTTTTAAATTGTTTTTCACGTGTTTTAAATAGTTTGCCTGTCGCTCAGCTGTAAAGTTATGTGGCAATAAATTGAGTAATTTTTCTAAAAAAGTATCAATAAATTCTTGTGTGTCCATTTCAACTAAGTCCAAACTGCATCTTTCTGCTTGACGCCATTGTTTAAATTGTAATGATTCAACGTGACCGTTATTAAGAATGGTCATAAGTTCTACCGCCAAAATTTGCATTCCCGGACAATTTTCGCAACATTGCTGCCAGCAATGCTCATTTGGATTTTGACAAATTATTTTTGAAAACATATCATGGTAGGACTGAACACCATCTGGAAGTAATTGTTTACTTTGGAGTGTTTTAAAAATCAATTTAACGTTTTGGTGGTAAATGCAAACGCACACCGTATGCGTGCCACTTGTTCCTGCCAAAATGCAGTGTTTTGGACGGTTACTGGCGAACATCGAAAATCCAATCTTAATATCAGGATGAGTATTTTTAAATATGGAGTACGCCTCTTGCAAATTGCATAAAACTAACCTTCTTTGTATGTAGATCCTACCTTCTTCATTGTTGGATATCAAATAATCCCTTTTTCCCGGGCACACACGACTTATATCGTCGCTATTATAAAAATTACGAACACGCATTAGCGTTTCCTCTCCTAACGAAGCTCTACTAATCCTCTTTTTAGGCACTGACATTATTCCCTCCTGTTGTTGTAATACTTTCACTTGGTTGGCCATATATTGGGAAACATCAAACTCTTGCATAATCCTATATGTAGACCAACTTTTGGGCAGTGTGGTTAAAATCCTATACCGCTCATTGCTATCTTTTGTTTCCTTAAATTTATCCTTAAGCTGTGCTAGCATTTCATTATCGTCAGACAAAAACGTGTTATTGGTGGTACCGATCGATTCATAGCTGGTTGTTTCAATGAGCCTGTAAATAAATATAACAAATTATTGATTAAAAATTGATTGATTGGAAATCATGCAAATAATTTCTATTTTATTATTTACTTTGGTAGGGAAAAGGAACAATGCCGGACGGTCCTGCAAGGGCAATCGTTTCGTGACTGGTTGCTTCGCACGATTCTAAAAGAATGTAAAAATAAAAATGTTCCAGTAACAATTGCAAGAGAAGAATTCAAATTAAAACAGAATTATATGAACTTTTATATAACATACCTGTAGTGCCTATACTGGATGGTCCTGTAATGGGTTCTTCGGTCATGGTATCAATGTGCTTATACAATTTCTTGTAGCAACTTTGACAAATGAAAGAGCTACTCTCATCAATTTTAACCTTTTTTTCCACAGCATGGTCGTACAATTTTGCGTTGATTTTTCTGGAACACGAACTCAACACCCAAACACTACAAATTGAACACTTACGTTTCATTTTACGATATTCTTTGATATAACTGTTCTGATATGATACTTTGTTTTCAACTGGTAACTTCTTACATAAATTTCCGTGTTTTATATGATGTTTATATTGTACCTACGATCAAGTGAAGTGAACTGCAGCCTAGACTACAATAGGTATTGAATTGTTTCTCGGCTGGAGCGATCAGGTCTATTTGCAGACGGGAGCGAGTAGAGCGGAATTTCTAAAGCGAGAAAGCAACAGAATAACAGATAACGCAAGCGAGCGACGAGTATGAAATGAAAGAGATGTTGTTCACTCTGCTGCTTTTCCGCTTTAGAAATTCCACTCTACTCCCTCCCGTCAGCGAGTAGACCTGATCGCTACAGCCGAGAAACAATTCAATTCAATCTCACAGGTCGATAAACATTCTACATCTACAGTAGGTAGTCAATACGTATCAACGGTTCTTCTTTTAAATAATAATACCAATGCCCCTCTGTGTAACGAAAAGAATGTTAGGTAATCAAATTGTCAATATCTACCTAAAGTCTCATTAGTCTTAGTTGCTATAATATTATATAGTTATGTCAAGTAAATATTATTTATTATATAATATTAACTTGACATTCTGTGACCTACTCATAGATTTCATTAGTCATAGGTTTGATTGGATGGAGACGCATGGTAATCTACCATGCATCTTCATCGTTTCTACAGGCGGGTGATGTATAAAATGAAGAGTAATGATTTATTATTTAAAAAATTGTATCTCCAAAACGACACGCAGAACATCTCCAATTTTTTGATATGTTATGTAAAATTGAATGCTCTTTCATTTAAAAATACTAAAACAAGGAGTCGTTGAGGCCCCTCGCAGTCAAATTCAAGAAAAACTATTTGTTTTGTATTTTTTTCATACAAAAATTGATATATTCAAAGGTTTCGTATTTTTGCTTGGAAATTCAAAAAAATACCAATACAATGGCCAAAAATGACTAAAATCGGTTAAACGGTTTAGGAGTTATAAATTTTTGAAAATTGAAGATTTTGAAAAATCACAATTTTTTGGACCAGTCTAACGCAGAAAGGTCCAGTCTAATAACGAAATAAAAAAATACGGGTCTAATATTTTTCGATGTTGAACAATCCTACCGAATATTATAAAATTCTGAGAGATCGTATAACTTTTTTTCATGGAATTGCTGTATAGATATATATGTACAAATATATTTTTTTTTTTTTTTGACAACAAAATATTTTTAATTGTTTTAAATTTTTTGAATAACGTCGAATTTATCAGGCAAATTATTCTCAAGTTATAATATAACTTTAAGAAACCTGTCAAATTTTATTAAGTCCTTTTCAAAAGACAGTCGAGATTAAAAATGACTAACTTTTGATGCAAAATGGTATGTTTCTTCATATACAACGTTTATACAAAATTTTAACCGATTCAAAAATATACAAAAAAAAAATCGATCTCCTTACGCACTATTTCCACTTACCTTGTCTCACTGTTGCCTGTGTATCTTACACCTTTGTGAAAGGATAAACGATACTTCAATGTTTTTTTCGCTAGTGTTTCGTTCGCTTCTCTCTTCGCTAGCTATTCTTCACTACTTTCACTGCTTTCTTCTCTTTATTTTTCTACTATAACGTTTGTCCGCGTTCGTCTTTTCTTGCTTAGCACTTGTTTCTATTCTCACGCAAAACAAAAAACGTTTCCTTATTTCAACTCCCACTTTTCAAATCCTTAACCCGTTCGCACTACAAGCTATATTACATGATATAGCCTGTCTGGATATCTACATTCATACACGCAAAAAAAAAAGTCGCAGTAGAAACTACACACTTCGAAAAAAACATGTAAAATTATGACTGAAAGCGTGCACATAAAAGGAGCGGCTCTTTTGATTCAATATTCTGTTACCTGTAAAAATACATGACATGATTGAACTATGATTGGAAACTTACAACGTCTTATTTATAGCTTATGTAATATTCCCAGATGACGTAATGCAAGCATGTAAAAAACGTGTGCACGTAAAATATGCATCCAGGTAGAAAGGTGCCTAGTAATAAATCAATTGACATATATTTTTTGTCTTCAGATGAAAACTGGAATCAACAACCTGTAATTCGGCGACCTAACGACAATCAGCTCGATGGAAACCATGCAATACAATAATTTAATGTAATGTAGCAATACAATAATTTTAAGTAATGTAACCATAAATATGGTTATGTTCAAGATTTTTCAAGCAAAATATAATTCAACAGATTGGCGATCATTTATTTTCTCAAAAATCACTTACATAACGGTGTTTCACTTATGATCCTATATATGGAAATAAGCAAAATAAGCTCAAACAAACCTTTCTCTACGTATTCCAACCATTCTTTAACAGTTTTTAATTATGTATTCAAACTCATGTGGAGTGATTCGAAATGGATTCAATTACTCTCGTAACAACGCGCTGCTGCTGGTTCTTGCGCGTAGCATTCGATTTTGAACCGGTGATGGTTAAAATTTTCAAAAAATATTTCTGTACGAACTCAAGAATTTTGGATGCTTTAGGCGAATACATAAAATTATGAATATAATGAACAAACATTAAATCTGAAAGTGCAGTTATTATGTTGTCCGAACCCTCTGTCAATCGGATCTGCTCGGCATAAACGTAGTACACCAGTTTGTCGTTACCAAAATCTGGAAAAAAGGAAAAAATATCAGTTTCACTCCATTATTACTAATTTGTGGAGAAACCACGTTCATTTAGCGCAGCGTGCGAGTCTCAAACCAGAGTTTAAAGATTTCATGACTATGCTTACCTACAGAAACAATCAGTGGTCCTGGGCTGTTTGTCGTGATATCAAGAAGAGGAGTTCCTTCCTGAAAAATAGTGAATTAATATTCATTTCTATGTATTCATAAACAAATAATACCTCTTTGTGCTCAAACAGATCAGTAATATTTTCACCCAATAGCAGGAACAAATAATTCAGCACGTCGTAGTCCAAAGCTGTTTCAGTTAGTCGTAGCTTCTTGCGAGCTGTGTTAGAATAACTAATGATTTTGTTGCGTTTGGCCATGAAGTAGTTCGATAAAGCACCTGCTTTAACCCCAGTCGCTTTTTCAAAATGAAACCCAAGCAATTGACGCCGTAGTAGAACTGGCAGCGTGTCAATAGTCTTCTGCAAATCTTCATTATCAAAACAGGATCTGACGTACGACTGAGATTCTTCCAAGAATTCGTTAGTGAGCAAGTCGGGTTCATTTCTCACCAGCTTCGATAGTATTTCTTTGCTGCATTCTTTCGACGAAAATTCTCAGTATTCTTTTAAAGTTCCAGCTTTTACGTTCCGATTAGTTTTACCATAGCTTGTAGTTAGAATTTGAACATCAGGGTCTTTAAATCTATTCAAGTACGTGTTTCTGTTTATCATTTTGTGTTTCCAAACGACAAAACTTTGACCATTCCCGAAACCGTCGTCATCAACAAAATTCAAACCAGGATATTTTTGTAGAATTTGCTTGGCGATTTCTTCCATAGTTGCAGCACTGATTCTGGAATCAATGAATCTGAGTTGATCCACCACCATGTTGCAAAGGTTGTTTACTTCGGTCTTTGATAGTTGTAGTGCACGAGGAATACTTGCGGTAGCATTTCTGTCTCGGAAATCTTGGAGACACTGAAGTCGGTTTAATAAGCCGTCGCTTATTTTCAACCAATTTATTTTAAAGAAACGGAACTTCATCTCAGTTGATGCGTGCTTTTTCTCGCTTTTCTGAATGATTGGTACATCGGACAGTATTCTTTTGGGTGCTGCATTGGGTGACATGTTCTCCCGGTCGTCAGTAAGATGATTGTCTGTAGATTGGAATAAGTTCCATTCAGGATCAGATTGACTATCCTGCCGCATGGCCACCGGTTTGATTTCTACTTCTTCAGTCTCTATGAGTGGTATACGTTCAATATCAAATGTCACGATATTATTTTCCGGAAACGAACTAATAGCATCTTCCGATGCACTCGGAATAGCCACCGATCTCAGTTGTGACTCTAAAACAGGTTGAGGCGAGGAAATCACTGCAATAACATTTTGAGTGGACTGGAGTGGACGAAGATTTAACGAGTTGTCAGCGTTTGCATTTAATGTATTCTCCAGCGGAACAAAGTTGGTGGTATGAGATGAATCTGCAAATAAATATGACATTGGCATTAAGTTTTTAAGATGAATTCTAGAACGTTTCAACGAAAGTTTCTTTTCGCAAGACTACAGAAACAGCGCAGTGAAAAACAATAAGGGAAGGTCCATTAATTATGTCACGCAGTTAGGGGGGAGGGGAGGGGGGGTTTGGGAAAACGTGACGATCCATACGAAAAAATTTCAAGGTCCATACAATAAATGTGACAAGGGGGGGGGGGGGGGGATTTGTAAAAAGTTATTTTTTGCGTCACGTAATTAATGGACGTTCCCTAACAGTCTGTTAACCTAGGTTGAAAACAGTTCCAACCCGAACTTATTGTCAGTGTGAACCTCAACCCGATACGAAGTACAAATAAAAACGTACACACCGACGTTCAACACACAACAAGCTGACCCAAGCTTGATACCCGATGCAGGTTGGAACTGAATCAAAACCAAAAATGGGATATGATTTATTTTTTCAATGTTTACATATAAACACTATTATCGAATTCATTCTTGAACCTAGGTTGCCCAACCTATGATACCCAAACTATTTGTTAGTGTAAATCTCAACCCGATATGAATTACAAATAAAGACAAACACACCGACGTTTAACACACAACAGACTGACCCAATTTTGATACCCTATTCAGGTTGGAACTAATTAAAAACGAACTGTTATTGCTGTGAACAGTTCACAGCAATAACAGTTCGTTTTTAATTAGTTCCAACCGAATGAGCTATCAGAATTGAGTCAATCTGTTGTGTGTTAAACGTCGGTGTGTTTGTCTTTATTTGTAATTCATATCGGGTTGAGATTTACACTAACAAATAGTTTGGGTTACTTAATTTTGCAGTTACTTAATTTTGCAGTGAACACTCTGAAGTAAAGTATGTAAAGAATGAGTTAAAACTCTCAATTAATATTTTTGATACAGTCTAGATACTTTTTGCAATAGGGCGAATGTAGCAATAAGAGATTCTGCACGGAGAAAATAGAGTCCCGTTTGAAACAACAAACTTGTTGGTTGACATCCAAACTAACAAAACTGGTTGTTTTACAAAACCGTTTTGTTGTTTCAAACCAACGATTTCGTTTTGAAACAAACAGGTAGGTTGGTTGTTTCTACCTAAATATATTACCATCATACAACACAAATTATGGTTGTTCTAAACTAATATTTTTGTTGTTTACACTTTGACAGGGATTTATTATTACCAAAACACAGGTTGCGTTGATCCAGGTAACAAATTGAAATGTTAGATTAATTTAACCAGAGCGGCGGTAAATTCAAACTGATATCTTGTTAGGAGAAAAAACAACTAAAAATTTAGTTTGAAAAAGATTTTTTTTTTTGGGGTATTTCATATTCCATCATCTCTCATGCTCTCACGCTATCATTCACCAATAGGTAAAAATTTAATATTTTAATTTGAAAATAACTTTAAAATAGTAAGAATAGAAAGGCTTGCATTAACATTTGTAAATTTCTCTTAGACGGAGAGAAGTCTATTGAAAATGTGCACTTTCCTAATGTCTTTAATTAGCATTTTATTCAAATAAATATTCTTGAAATTACAGTAGAAATGTGGGTGAATGTTAACGGAAGTGTTTCTGTTTCAACCGTTTTCATTTGTTTGTTTCAAACAGCAATGCAGTTTGAACCATACTAAAATTTGTTTGAAACAAACCATAAGCGTTGGTAGAATCAACCAACGAATCTGTTTATTTTCGTAGCTGTCATAATGAAACAACCAACATAATGGTTAATTCAACCGTTGATATATCAGTATGATATATCAGTTGAACTGAACTACTTAATTCCCGAAACAATAACTCAAAATTTTAGTTTGTTTTAACCACCGTAGGTAGTCAAACCAAACTAATATGATGTCTGTGCCCAATTCAACGTGCAACTCCGGTTAAATGAAACTAGAATATGTTTGTGTTCACCAATATTTTTTCTCCGTGTGTCCACACTCGCTCTCTTAGAAATAAAAATATACTAATTAAATTTGTAAGTTCAGCACACTTCTTAGAAGCAGAATGCGAAATATTGAAAAAAAATCTATTTGTTAGGGATCCCCAAGATAATGACATGTACATTTATTGGATTTTAGTAGTTCATTTTTAAAGATTATTATTCCTTAACGTGAAATTTGTACCGTAACGTCATTTATCGCGTCCATAGATCCTAAGAAGTGGATTTCTACTTCTTAGGATCTATGGACGCGATAAATTGCAACTCAATACAAAGATAGGATAGGAGTATATCAATGCAAACATTTGAATTGACGTGTTTTAGCGAGTAAAAGCGCAATTTGAAAAATAAAGACCACAGTTGGCTAGCAGAAGCTTTTTTTACCCGATGGTGGTCTTAGTTTAAGAAGTAGAGCTTTTATTCGCTAAAAAAACGTCGATTCAAATGTTTGTTTACAAAAACAGGTTCGCCAATTTCAAAAAATTCGCTGGATATGGGCCATATATATATATATATATATATATATATATATATATATATATATATATATATATATTTATATATATATATATTTATACATATATATATATATATATATATATATATATATATATATATATATATATATATATATATATATATATATATATATATATATATATATATTTCAACTTACCAGAATCTCTCACGTATGTTATTTTTCCTAGATTGTCTTAACATATTAGAAACAGTTTCTCGAGTATAGAAACTGTATTGAAAAAAAAAATATATGAGAAAACTTCGATGATTTTGCAAAACTTAGTGTTTTTGAACCTACAGGCATTTAATAGAATGAGTTTACTTATATTGCTGAAATAAAAACTCTGCTAGACATTAACTTCAATTACAGAATCATTTGCTAATTTTTTTGTAACCAAAATCAATAATGGTGACTATTATTTTGAATATGTGAAGATACAGTTTTCAGAATGAGTATGGTCTTTTTTCACAACTATCTTCTCAATTTCATAATATCTGGTTGGACTGTTTTTATATGGCGGGTTGTTTAAAAATCTATGAATTATTAATTCAACTAAGGTAAAAATAACATTTTCTTTTGTTTGTTCTTGTTTGGGCTTGGTTAAAGTGATTCGATACCTGCAATACGAAATTTATGTTCCGTAATTTTGTTGGATATAAGAATGATGATGTATGAATAATGTCGATGATATAGTATTCATAGTAAGCTAAATCTCACCTTGTTTCAAGCGTTTCATTAATTTGAAATTAGTTTGAATTTTCCCAATGTTAGAGATATTTTTGTTTGTTGTCTTGTTATTTCAAGATTTTCCAGAAAAAAATGAACTGAACCATGCACATTTCACAAATCTGTTCACAGATGATAAGGCTGAAAAAGTAAATCGGCGAACAAAAATAGGTTCTTTTCAAATATGATGCGAGATTTTTATTATCTTGACAATAACCGAGTTCGGGTAAACGTTGCTCATATTTGAGTTCTACGCATTAGTCGTTTATTTTGTTAATGTCTTATTTTGTTTAGGTCAGTCTCAAATTCAACAAAATTAAAATAATAAACATTAGACAGTATAGTACGGAAAACGTTCCACTTCCAATAACAGTAGCTTGGTATCTTGTTGAGGAAAGTACGGTAAAAAGGTCTTTTTCAGTTCTTCGGAACCAGCACTAACATTAAGAATTTTCTAATTGGAAATCGTAGCAAATAAGATATTTATATGCGAGTTATGGCACTGCAGTATCAACGTAAACAACACGGTAAGCTTCCTTTACCCATTAATGGGTACGATTTATTATTATTGTTATTCCTCATGTGGCTTTTTTACGCATTTTACTGAAAAACGGCGCCTACCCATTTAAATGGGTAGACGCCGTTTTACGGTAAAATGCGTTAAAACTCCACGGGAGGAATAACAATAATAATAAATCGTACCCATTAATGGGTAAAGGCTTACCGTGAAGATAATGGGTGATTAATTGAAATCCGCTTGTGCCCACTGGAGCAAAATTAAAAGTTTCGTAATACCATTTTCCTATTAAAAAAAACAGCTCTAACGAAACTGGATACAATGTGGACGACTACAGGTTAGGAGGTTAGGAGTTCTTTATGATACGCTCACTACTGGTTATAATCACGAATTGGATAACGATGAATATATAGGCTGAATCTTGATTCATGGCTGAATAGGCTGAATCTTGATTCATGAATACGAAACGTCGTCGTTGATTGATAGTAGTAGTGTTAAAAAGTGCTTCGATATAATAAAACTTTGAATGTTATACGACTTGAAAGAACACTCACCACATGAATCTGCACCGTTGTCCTCGTCAAAAGGTGGGTAAAGCATTTCTACATGGCTCCAAATTTCTTCTTGCTCTAACACCATCAGTAAGTCATCCTTGAATGCATTCAACACCAAATCATTAGTGATGAGGCAACCGTCCGATTCTGTTACGATATTTGTAAATTGTCTTTTTAGGGTAATTGAGGCTGAAACAGTAAATAGAAGCATATCAACATGTGCATAAAAAGCATAATTTATATTTACCTTGATGAAGTAAGCTTCGCATGCTGCTCATAGCTGGTATAGCAATCCGGATTTGGCGTGTCGAGTCGCATATTTTGAATACCGTAGCAGTATCCATCTTGATTTTTTTCTTAAGTTCTGAACGTTGTTTTACTGTAAAAGGGGTAATGCGTGCTAGATAAACAAGTATTGTTTACCTTTTTCGTGGTAAGCAATCATCGGTGTTGTATCAATCAATCTTTCGAGTTGCTGAATATCCGATCTTAACGGTTTGTCTTCAATTACCATCAATCCTTGTTCGTGGATATTCAAAACTGAATGCACTTCTCCCAATATTATTATGTTTCTCTTTGCTTTATTGAATATAAGAATGTCAATTTTGAGAACATGGAAGACTTCGCCGAATTCATCGTGGCTTAGAAATAAGAAATCATTTGCTCTATATGTATGTCCACAGTATGAAGCAATTTCAGCACAAATAATATCTTCATCATGCAATTTTTGCTGTATCAGCTTATATTTAAGTGCGGGGGATAAGTCCTGAACACTATCCACATACTTCTCAACCAAAAACTCTTTCTCAAAGCGAATATTTGTTGTATTAAGCAAACCCTGGTAGTATTGGTGATGCTCTGTGCAAAATTTCAAAACATTTTTGAAATTCAACGTGCTGCGTACAGCTCTTTTAAAAAAACAGTGCTTTCGCTCGCAAAACAGGGTACAATACGACATAAGAGGACCTAACCAAGTAATTGAACGAGGATAATGTAGCATAAAATGATGCTTAGGTCTTAAAGGAATATCAATTAGCAAAGTTCTCATTTCCAAATATTCAGTGATAAGGGAAGATAAAAGCTCGATTTGTTCGAAGCTAACAATTGGTGACGTCACGATATCAGTAATTTGCTTGATCATCATTAGTAATGAATAGAATCGATTGGAAAAATCGAATGGTTTGCTTATGAAAATTAGTGGTAGGATTTGTACGAGGTGCCATATGTCACAAGCCTTAGCTTTAATGTTCCTAGCTTTTCTAGTAAAATCAACTGTTATTTTTGTTTTGAGTTTTAGTTGATGAGAGATGTTATTGATTCTGGCCTGGAGAAAGCTGATAGAAACAAATTTTTCTTTAACGATTTTTCGCAGTATGAGAAATAAATCTGCGTTGACCCAGCCTTCGAAAGATCATGAGCAATACAGGGAGGAGCACCAAATTCGAACACATTGAAATGTTTCCAGTTCATTGAAAATACATTGTG